>JAGDQP010013201.1:14256-48417 GCA_022664845.1 Lepisma saccharinum | reverse complement strand
ATGGTGGGTACCGGAAATATTCCGGGGCGGACCAAAACCAGTACTGCTGCCTTGCAGTTAGTAGAGGGATCTACAAAGGCTAGGGGACGATAACCCCGAACAAAAATATCATGGTGAAGGGAAGCAGCATCACCATTACCACTCTGAGGCTGAAGATGAATGACATCGGCAAGGCTCAGAGATGGACAGAGGGCGACATCTTGAATGTCTACCTTTACTGCGAGGTCGTAGAGCTGACAACTCTACACCGCTAAAACATGTCAAGAAATAGTAACAGATGGTTCATGGATTCTCCTGGGGTAAAATATTCCGGAGGTAAACTAGTCCCTCATTCGGATCTCCGGGCTGGGACTGCTTCAGGGGGCTCTATGAACAGGATTAAGAAAGACCTTAGAATAGGAACGTGGAACGTACGAACATTATACCAAACGGGCGCTCTTCAGGTGGCGGTACGCGAGACCGAGAAGTACGAGCTAGACATATTAGCGATACAAGAAGTTCGGTGGGAGGGTCAAGATAGTATCCCACAGGGCAAGTACACTTTCTACTACGGGGGAACACAGTCTCACGATTTCGGAACAGGGTTCCTCATTAAGAATAGTATCCTTCAGGCGGTTCAGAATATAGAGTTCGTAAACGAAAGACTATCGTACGTTACGATACGTACTCGATGGGGCAACACGGTTTTATTAAACGTCTATGCTCCGACCGAGGTGGCTACTGATAACGACAAAGATATATTCTACGATGAGCTAGAAAGGTTGTTTGACCGATTACCGAAGTATAATTCGAAAATTGTGTTGGGTGATTTCAATGCAAAGGTAGGGAGGGAAGAAAAATATAGACCTACTATAGGCAAATACAGTCTTCACGAAAAGACCAACAACAATGGAGAAAGACTGATAACTTTCGCGATTTCGAAAAACTTACTGGTAAAGAGCACGTACTTTGAACACAAAGACATACACAAATACACATGGGTATCTCCGGACGGCAAAACTCTCAACCAGATCGATCACGTATTAGTAGACAGACGAAGACACACCAACATAATGGACGTTAGGTCGTACAGAGGAGCGGAAGGTGACACCGACCATCAATTAGTGATCACAAAAGTAAGGGAAAAGTTATGCATCGCGAACAGAGAAAGCAAGGGATCAAAACAACTGAAATTCGAAGTGAAACTATTAAATAATCCGAGCATAAGAGCAGATTACCAACTCGAACTCTCAAATAGGTTCGAAATCCTAGCCGACTCGAGTAATAATAATGATGATATTAATAATGAAATTGATGTAAGTAAGATGTGGGAGGCAATTCGTGAAACAATTAAGAGCGCAGCGAAGGAACGCGTAGGTGAGAAGAAACAACAGAAAAACAAACCTTGGTTTGATGAAGAATGCATTAAACTTCATGAGGAACGAAAACAAGCAAGGCAACGATGGCTAAGTAATAAAAGCGAAGCAAATACCAACCACTACAGTAACGCGAAACGAAACGCCACACTAGGGTTCAGAAACAAAAAGCGAGAATATCTGACGCAGAAGATTCAGGAGATTGAGGAAAACGGGAAGACAAATAACATACGAAGAAAAGGTTACCAGCCGAGGTTAGGAATGATTAGAAATGAACGTGGAGATCTTCAGGCGGATCCGACTAAAATTGTCGATGTGTGGAAAAGTTATTTCGACAAACTTCTTAATGTACACAGCGGGGAACAAACAGAGGAATTTGAAATCCATACCGCAGAACCGTGGATTCCCGAACCTAGCGAGATCGAGATCGAAATGTCGGTTAAGAAATTGAAAAATTTCAAATCACCAGGAATAGACAATATTCCAGCCGAATTAATTAAAACAGGAGGAACGGCACTAATCAAGGAACTACATAAATTGATAAGTGCTATATGGAGAAAGGAGGAGCTCCCAAAGGAATGGAAAACATCAATAATTGTTCCGATTTACAAAAAAGGCGATAAGTCGGAATGCAATAATTACCGCGGAATCTCGTTACTTCCAACCTGTTACAAGGTATTAAGTAATATTCTGTTAACACGCCTAAATGTATACGTAGATGAAATAATTGGAGATCACCAATGTGGATTTAGAAGAAATAGATCCACGTTGGACCAGATTTTTGCTTTGAGACAAATTTTGGAGAAGAAATGGGAATACAATGGGACGGTTCATCAGCTATTCATTGATTTTAAGAAAGCATATGATTCTATCAAAAGGGAAAAGTTATACAGTATCCTGATACGATTTGGAATACCGAAAAAATTGGTCCAACTAGTGAAGATGTGTCTCAGCGACCCCATAAGCAGAGTACGGATAGGTAATAATATGTCAGATAGTTTCAAGATTCGCAACGGATTGAAACAAGGCGATGCCTTGTCACCACTACTGTTTAACTTCGCGTTAGAATATGCGATTTTAAAAATTAAAGGGGACAAAAAGGGACTATCATTGAATGGTTTGAATCAACTGTTTGTATACGCGGATGATGTAGATTTAATAGGGGACGATATAGATGCACTACAAAGCAACACCGATGTCTTAGTAGAAGCGTGTGATGAGATAGGTCTACAGGTAAACATAGATAAAACAAAATACATGATAACAAGCCGAAGCACAGGGAATGAAGGAATTAAAAACATAAGAATTAGGGATGAGGTCATAGAGAAAGTAAACAAATTTAAATACTTGGGAGCATACGTAACAAGCAAAAATGAGGTCACGGAAGAAATAAAAAGTCGCTTAGTATCGGGGAACGCATGTTTCTACTCAGTCCAAAAACTTCTAGCATCGCGATTAATATCAAGGAAATTGAAATTAAAAATATACAGAACGGTTATTCTGCCGGTAATTCTTTACGGGTGCGAAAGTTGGAGTACGACCCTAGCAGATGAACATAAATTGCGTGTATTTGAAAATAAGGTTTTGAGAAAGATATATGGGCCAAAACGGGACGAGATGACTGGAGAGTGGAGGAGACTGCATAATGAAGAACTCCACGGACTGTACGATTCACCAGATGTTGTAAAAATAATGAAATCGAGACGACTAAGGTGGGCAGGGCATGTAGCTCGGATGGGGGAAAAACGAAGATTATATTCAATCCTGGTTGGAAGGCCCGATGGAAAGAGGCCATTGGGAAGACCGAGACGTCGTTGGGAGGACAATATTAGAAGAGATCTTCGAGAAGTAGGTGTTCGTGATGAAAACTGGCTTGATACTGCCCAGGATAGAATCCAATGGCGAACGTTTGTTACTGCGGCGATGAACTTGCGAGTTCCATAAGCCATAGAGTTAGTTAGTTTATAGATACACTACATTACACCCACAAATCGAAAAGTCAATTTGTGAAAACCAAGTTTTCCGAAGGAAAAAAAAAAAGACGCGCATTCTCGATTACAACTTACTACGCAAAACAATATATTGTTGACCAGTCATGTGCACAATTTTCGCATTGGGTACGGGCGAAATGAGAGATTGTTGGAATAAAACCTCATCACATTCACTTGAACAGACTTCCTTCACTTCATACACATAAAAATGTCCAATACAGATCAAAGCACAACGTATGTAAGTAACCTTCTATCAGAGAAGATAAATCGTTCCGAGTCATACAAGTAAATTTTGTACACAGTGAAAAAGTTAAGAAGATCTTCATCTAGTCCTGAATCTTTTTCGTAGTGGGAAGATGACTTCTCTGCCCAAGACACTCGTTGCAATATTTTCCCAGGTTCCAACTGTAAGTGAGATTTTATGAACCTCGCCTCAGATGTAGACTCCTTTTTGGACGGCCCTGTAAGTAGCAGATAGAAGACAGTTAAAATAGCTCTGTACACCAACAAAGAACGTAAAACAATCTATTTGTGCTCAAGGCACGTGATTTAAATGATTACGTTGATAGATACAGCATTATTAACAATAGCCTAATTTTTCAATGAATATTTGTATTGGCACGACTATAGCTTTTAAAGTAACTTTAAGAACCTGTATTCCATAGAGGGGCTTGAATAACAGAATGAAACTTTCAGGGGTTTTAGAATATAAACGAAGGAACTCCTATACAAAATTTTGTTCAAGTACTACCTTTCCTTTCGACTTACAACCCCTCAAATTTTGACAAATTTGAGTTTTTATGAAATTGAAGTTTCAATATAAAGAAAAATAAATGACGCAGGAAGTTAATTCTTTCTCTGTCATTACAGTGACAATAGTAGATAATAATAACAAAGTAAACGGCTTGTTATTTCTTTCCATTCAAACAGGAAAAAACCTAAAAATGAAAATTTCACCTATATTTTACAGTTGTTTAAGCCACGCTGTCCAATAATCGTTTCGAGGAGGCTATAACTTAAAGACATAGCTTGAAATATTCTCTGAAGTGTCTATATTTTAAATGTTTTTGAATTAATCAAATATCTCAACTAGTTTGTGAAATATGTATAACTTTATGATTCGCTGTATTCAACAAAATTTTGCAGAATCTCATTTTCGAACCCCGTGTATAACCTGAACTATAAGCAATAAGAAATTTTCAAAAACTGTTTTCAACTTCGCTTGTATATGGGATTCAATGTAGCAAATATAAAGGGAATCAGTCGAGCAACACTTGTCGAAATATTCTGTAGAATGACCCAGAACTCTATTGAAACACTCAGCCTTATGTACTTTAATGTGCTATGTTCTACACTCACACAGAATAACATTGCTTGTTAAATGAATTATATGAACTGCATCACGCTGTTGGTGACTAGTATTAACGTGGGTATTACCAAGGTTCTAAGCAACCATGTTTAGTATTATCTCAATGCTATTTCTACCTTCCTAGAAGTCCAAACATCTCCAAGGAGGCTACTGAATGCATGAACGGTAGTTTACTATAGATATATAGTAATCTAAACTGATCTAAAATAGAGTAATCTAACCTGATCTAAACTAGCCTGCCAAAAACAGGCGACCGAAATTTTATGTTTTTGACTGCTATCGGCAGATTTATCACAGTATAATGTAGCTAGCTACTTGACTTTTATTATATAATGTCCGGATGAGTACAGTACATAATGTGATGCAAAATCAAGGCTTTATGTCATTGAACTCACATTGCCTCTCTGATTTGAATCATATTCTCCATTGAACGCATTCGAAATAATGAAACATTAGAACATTCAACGGGATAAAGAGATGTTTAGGTCAGCGAGCTATAGTGTCATATTTCGCTGTACGTATACTTTACACTATTCATTCTCTTACAAATCATTTACGCAGTCATTTCTATTAACATCTAGTGGCAGCCAGCAATCCAAAAAGTGTTATTATTCCGTTAAACAGGCACTCGAGTTGATCAACAGAAATTAAGATGGTGGGATGGGGAGGAATACTGATGGTGCCACTTCTCGTTACGAATGACACGTATTTTGCTGCAAATGTCCCGGACACAATGTCGGAGAATTATAGACGAGTTAGTTAAAGTATTTTTTTTAATTATTATACGCAATGTACGTGATCTTAACACTTACGCCATTCCACACCGTGTATCAAAAGTAGCAAATATAGAGAACTAAGCAAAGGTCATGTGAGTCAAAGGAGTTTAAGGGTGTGGATAACTGGTCCATTCATGTATAATGTCGCCGATGGTATAAATATAATCTCTTCACGTATAAATTAAGCTACTTTTTTTTACAATTCTAACGTAAACAAGGGAAACAAACCTAACTTTACTAATCTGAAATTAGTAATGCGTAGGGTGGGCCAATTCTATACACCGTTTACCGAGGTAACATAGGGTAACATGGTCTCTTGCACATGAAATCCTGTTTTTGGTATTTTACACGCATTTTAGTATATTTCATTTGGCTATAGGAATGCAAAGCATGCCATATGCAGTAGGTGTTTTCATGCAGTAGTCTATGGCAGAAGTATCTAAACTGCACTAATATCAGGTGATGTTTGAGTGTCCCCCCCCCTCTTCGGAACTGTAGTCGAAAAGATAATAGCATAGATTAAATAAAATTCAGTAACTTGGTATAAGATAATAGTAAAGAACTACACTAAATACTGCTCAAAGCTTCTGAAATGAATATCTGGAACGTAGGATGGAAGTGGGCCCCACAAAATGCTTTATTATTAAGATCTATTTACATTCAAGTGAATCATATAAGCTTAGTAATTAACGAAGAAGATTCACACTTACCTTCAAACGTCTGCGTGTATTACTGGACTCTTTAAATTGCACGATCTCTTCTCTCTTCTTTTTATCATAATATATATCTGAACGCTACAACACTTTCTCCAGTTCGTCGTTTTCAAATTTCAACAGACGACAAACGACACGAGAATTTTCTACTCGGTTCAACTAACCGCCATCTGGGTTAAATAATAACTAACTCTTACAAGGTTAAATGTAGCTACACATTAAACGGTTCACATAACCGAGTAGTGGGTTAGTCACATTGTTTGAATTAACCGTGTTGGTTGTTTATTTCTTCCTTTACCCAACTTGTAGGTAAATTACTACCCACGTGTTGGTTGTTTTTAACCAAATTTCCGTTAACCTTTTTCAGTGGGTTACCATTTACCTACAGTATCCGGTACTTTCATCTCTGAAATGTGTTGTGATAAACAACTAGTCGGTTACCTACAACCCTTTTCGTCATTAACCTAGCAAAATTTTGACTAGGTTAGAATTCATTTTTTTCCGTGTGTTCGTGCGAACACTGGGCGCTGTGCAGCATCCGCCAGTGCGTGCGCCAGTTTTCGGGATGTTGCTGCTCGATCCGCCAGAGTCATACACACAAGCCGTCTGTCCTCGCGACCCGCGATATGGCGCAATTGTTGGGATCCGGCACGTCGCTGCGTAGTATCTTCGTGAACCCATCGAGTCCATTTGCGCTGCAATATGGACGCAGTGCTTCTAACATGGGCACCAATATCGTGGAAGGATAAACTTCACTCTCCATATGCTACAATCCTTCGCCGATCTAAGGTGGAGACCTGCTGGCAGGGTTGCCGTGTTCGATAACGAGGCACCTTTCGACCACACACACACACTCACGTGACAAAAAGAGTTGTATACTACTGATTTGTGGTTCTCTGGCCTGGCTCCGATTGCTGTTCCTAGATGGCATACCCAGCGCCTCTGATAGGTCACGGAGCTGTCGTGCTAATCAGTTGTTTATCTTTCCACGCTCTACGTATTTTGCATTGATCCGATATGTCCTTGATGTTGCATTTTTAATGGCCAGCATTGTATATTACTAGATACGATTAATAATAATTTTGTTTCAGATTTTTTTTCTAGTAACTACAGATACTACCTGCGTTCTATACATGCTTTTTGATATGTAATTTCGTCAGAGAAAATACAGTTTCATGTGATTTATATATTTTATGGTATTGTTCTAGGATGTGTCGAACCTCCGGGCAATTACGGACCCTGCAGCTGCTCAGGCGCCCTATTTCTACCTGGCCTTAAACATACGAGATAAGAACGTTCTGCATATCAAGAAAATACGTCCGTTGTGCTATCGTGTGTGAGTGTAATTTCTCAGAAGAATAACTTAAACAGTTTCATACATAAGCTAAATAGACAAACAAACATTTGCACTTTTAGTGAATTCAACATTTTTTCTGACTTTACAGTCCTTTATTTCTGGACTGTTGATTCTTGTTCATTTTTTTAATGATGGAAAGTAAAGCATTAAATTAAAAAAAAAACTTAGTGGCCATTATTATTATTGTTTTAATATACTTTAATATAATATATAGTTAATTTTTCCAAACTTTTAAAACATTAAGAAAGAAAATATTAATAATTTGGAGTGTAGGCAAATTAAAATGCATTTTCGATGTAGATAACAATTATTTTTTGCAGGTATTCTCATGTTTTATTGATAGGCTAACTGCCTATGGCTATCCTCGAAGGAAACACGACCATGAAAGAGAATTAGTTCGCACACGCCTAAAGATACCATCCCGACATTCATCTGGGACAGGAAAATCCTGAAAGAATTCAGTCGAATTGTTCAGCTCAGAGCAGAGCCCAGGCTCGCAAATTACAGGTCAAGAAATACAACGCAGCGTGTTTCTCTTATACCCAGCATATGGTGAGTGTCGTCGTTTTTAAATATATTTATTATCAGTCATTCCGAAAGTATATACTTACTATCTGCGTAAGATTTCCGGTTGAAGTTCAAGTTCAGGCGTGTAACATGAAAACCATTTATATTCACTTCAGGAATATTTTACAAAAAAAAAAAAAAGTTTCGGAGCCGTTCTAACACGGATAAATGGAGTTTTAATTCGAAATCTCTTAGCCATAGAGAAAAAAGTTTTATTTTTGGATGAAAAATATTTTTAGAAAAAAGGTGGTGAATTTTGATAATACGCGCCTTCGCTAAATATATTAGGAGTCATTCAGATATTACGTCAGCACATTTGGTCAATTTAGACTCCCCCCCCCCTCCTTAGTAAGTAACATTAAATAGATGTACTATCCCTAATATATAGACATCCAGCAAAAATAAGCAAAGCTTGAATCCCCTCCTCCCGAATGCTGATATTTGAACAACTCTTGACGTGAAAATATGTATATGCTTTAAATACATATTTAACTGTACTACGTAGTCTCAAAATTCGATAATTATAGTAAAAAATAAATAACGGATTTTGATACTCTGCGTCACAATTAAATATCTAATTGAATAATGTACATATTTTGTGTCAGGTGTCGTTCAAATATTGTCAGCATCCGGGAGCAAAGAGACTCAAGGTTTTTATACTTCTGCTGGGGGTCTATATATTAGGATAGGGCATCTATTTAATGTTGCTTACTAAGAGGGAAGGGGTCTAAATTGACCAAAAACGTGCTGACGTAATATCTTAATGACACGTAATAATGTGTAAGAAAGTGCTCATAAAATGTTCCAAAAGTGCTTGGAAGTGAATAAAGTGTTCTGAAAGTAGTAGAAACTAGTTTCCAAAACACACTTTTGGAACACATTAAATTTGAGGGCTCTTTCTTTGCGCTTTTGAGCACTTTTGTAGCACTATTAAGGAAACACTTTTGTTCAGTTTTAAAGCACTTTTGAACACCTTTGAGACGCTTTAACAGCACTTTATTTCACTTTTGGACACTATTAAAGTGTTCGAAAGTGAGCTAAAGTAGTTTCCAGAAAGTGCTCAAAGGTGTTCAAAAAAGTGTTAAAAAAGTGTGTTTTTTTTTACAGTGCAGTTTTAGTATTATATGAACTTGCTCATATCACGTACGTGTTGAACGTATTAATTTTTCAAGAATATTTAGGAACTCTTTAAGTTCATATCAACCCATCCATGGGCAAAGCAAATAAGGTTGCATTAAGTGTAGGATATGTAGCAAGTCATTTGGAAATCTCTTGGTATTGTAGTAAATGTAAACATTTAAGAGAGAAAACTTGCATATATATGAATATGTATATTGTGTATGTATATGAATATGTATACTTGCTATATGTGTATCTACTTAAAGTAAACGTAGACTCATTTTGTTACACAATTAATACAACATGTACATGTTGAGAAGAAACATTTTCTATCTTACATGAAACAAACGGATGTTTTAAAAGGGTGGACCCGCAGTCTTTAAAGATGCTCAGTCAAATTACCAACATCAACGCCATTTTTTCATCATCATGACTAGTATCTCCCGTTTCATCATAATCCCGACGTCATACAATGATGACATTTTGCACATCGATGTACGTCGGGTGCAATATTCCTTTGTCTCTTTCATATATTTCTGTATATTTATATATTTTAAAAGCATAATAATAAATTTGGATAAGGCCGTATCGACCAATTCTTCAATTTTTCAGGAGAACAGAAAAACAAAAATTAGAAAAAATTAAATTGTACCAAAACTACTTATTTTTAATGCTTTTTTCAACTTAATGTACTTCTTTGCTATTGTTTCTATTAGTAGTTGAATCTATTATTTGATATCATATATTATTATGCCCTTATACGCTCTTATCCAAATAATCACATTTTTTGTTTTGCTTTCTTGGATATAGTCGTTCGCTAGGAACAAAGATCTTGCTCCAACAGCACTAGGACAGATACTAACAGGTTCAGACTTGCAGAAAATATATATAACTCATTTTATCGGAAATTGGTCGATACGACCTTATCCAAATAACCCCCTCTTATTGTAATGCTTTTAATAGGTCTATGGGTGTCTTTATCCTAAAATATATACTAGTTTGCAACAAAGTTGCGTTTTGCTGGTTGCATAAAACTTTAGGATTTGGGTCACAAAACATTAGCTTCAGAAAAGTTATCCGAATACGAAATAATTAAAAAGATAATAAACATTTTAAAGTCTACTTTTCTCAAACAATTCGTACTAAAAAGTAAAAAATTGATGTTGTTTATCCATGAGTAAAAAGAAAAGCATGGGGCACGCCAATTGAAGAATATATAAAGTAACTGCATATGAGAGCACGCTCATGCGTTTCTTTTTAGTCATTCATAAACAAAATTATTTTCTTATGAGTTGTTTAACAAAAGTATGTCATTCAAATATTTTTATTTTTTATTTCCTTTTGTGCATTTAATTTTACTTAATATATATATAATAAGAATAATAATTCACGGCCATATTTAATCCATTGCTGGTTGAGGCACTTCCAGGAGGGAGGAGTTAGTCTACTGGTCCCACACTGATCAAACGTGTTGGGAGAGGAGAGCCGAAGCTCTCAACTGTGATCGCCAATATGTTTTATTCACAGCAGCTAACCAATTGCATCATCATGCTGGGTGGGCACAGTTACAGACCCTCTCGCTTTGGAAAAAATTCCTTGGCAGAGCCGGGAATCGAACCCTGGGCTCCAGGATCAGCAGTCAGCGACGGTAACCACTAGACCAGCAGGGCGGTCACAAATATATAATTTTATATACTGTATGTGTATTTGTATTTGTTAACTACGTTAATATTTTATTTCAGTACTTTGTTTCTGTAGCTACAGAACGCTGTAATTGAGAATCATTCCATTGTGTTGTCATAAATAACTTTTCAAACATGTGTGAAGACAAAGAAAAATAGACAGCAAAATGGAATCATATCCCTTGATACTAGATGCAATGTGAACAAACTGGTGTTTCCACTTGATTTACATGCCTGCTTGTAGAGTAGTAGGGGATAGCTAACTCAATCAGACGCTAACCAGGTAAGCGAGTAAGCGGAGAGTATGTTTTTTTTTTTTGTTATTGGGTAATTTCTGTTGCCACCAGCATTAGCAGCTCGTAAACTATTCCTGTGATAACATACCTTAAAGGAGATATCTCAAGCAGATTTCAGAATGCTTTATGAGTTTCTAAGAAAATGCGCGGTTTCACAACAATCTGAAGTAAGAATTACATACAAAATACATCGAACGTTTTGTTTATTTGTTATCATAGAAATTAAATAACATTGCCAGGTTGAACGCTGGAGATGGCACAATACCACTTTTACTGGGTTCACTTCAGTTAGTAGAACGCTCACCTCTGGTACTAGGGGTCGTTTGATCGATCCCTGCTCATGCCATGTGAGCTTTGTGGTGGACAAACACCGTGTGCGTGGGTGCTACCGTTTCCTAACACTTTCTTCATTCTACCAATTCATCCCATCATCATCCATACTGCCTGAGCCATAGTTGCCTAAAGGCCTTAAAATAAATTCAATACCACTTTTACTGACATGAAAAGTCGTTTAATTCATCTACATTTCGATATTCCTCTGCTTCAGAAATATTCCGGGAATCGCCTCCTTCCTTTGACGAATTCCTTGCTTTTCCATGGCACAATTTTGGATGATGTATTTTTGAATGGAGCAGGTTTAAAGTGTTTTATAGATGGTATCACGCTGTATCTGTTCTACTGTTCGTGGTGTTAGAATATGAAAGTTAATTGTCTCACGATTTCGGAAGTCTCTAGCAACAAAATTATGCACAATTCGAAAATTTGTCAGGAAAACTTTCGACGTTTTTTATATAAGGAATTACCTCCCGAAGTTTGTCGGTGTAGTTTATAAATATGCTGTACATATAACGTTGCGGAACTCTTCCTCATTTTTTTGCCAGACAAATGTCTGAATGGAGACTTGAGTAACGACCTGACAGCTACCTTCGCATTCGTCTCCCCTAACCTGTCGCGGCCTGACCTAAAAATTCACAAGTACCATAAAGGAATGCAAATTCAAAATACAGAAGTGAGAGAGGAAGAGAGAGGGAGAGAGAGAGAGAAAAAAAAGAATGGGACCTCGTGTGTATATAAACACGCATAAATGAACAATATAAGCTGTTTAGCGTTCACTTTGTGTACACGGAATCGAATTTTATCCATTTGAATGACTTGTTAACCAGTTCAGCGAGCCAACCAAACCATTAACGATTACTTGCGGCTAACTGATAGCAGGCTGCTGAATATATCCACTGCAGTCAACTGATTTCGGGGACTGAAGGAGTCTTTATGCATGCATAGTTTTAAAATGTTTTACAATTTTCGCGTTAATTGTATTTGTTCTTAAATCATTGATACACATGTCACGTTTTTGAATGTTACAAACTATTTTATGAAAATGGTAGTTCCCCTTTGCATGGCCTCCGTGGTCGTGTCGATTTCCATTTTCGGATAAGTTGTCCTAAGGTGTCATGGTCACTTGCGAATAATTTTACACTGATTGTTGCCAACATTAACTGCAACGGTCTAAACACACTGACAGTCTAAGTTTGCAGCAAAGTAACAGCAATAAATCTACCTGACAAACCTCTGAAGAGTTTAGGAAATATCATACTGCAGACAAGAGGCAGAGTTTTGTTGAAAGCATTGTGAACTGTGTTTTGTTTGTGTTAAATTAGTATTAGTAGTTGATATTTATTTACTTTCCATTATTTATTTGTTTTTAATTAGTCAAGGGGAGACTAACTTACGTGATCAAATTCTCGAAGATAGGGTTAGCACAATATTTTTGGACAAAATACGGACAAAATACCTTAAAGGCCATTTATTTAAATAGAATGAAACTCTATTATATTTATTATAATAAATAGAATGCAATTGTATTTATTTAAATATTTGCTACACTAACATGAAATACACACTGGTCTATGATGACCAGAAAATTTTCAACTAGAATCAGTATACTAATGATACATCTGTGTCGGTGCTTTTTTAATTTCTAAAAAAAAAAAGAAAAAAACTTTATATATAATTATTTTATACAATATCAAATTGTAGTAAATATGGAAATAAAATACATGCATGAAAAATGAAAGTGTATATTTCTTATATCATATAAGGCCTAACATTTTTTTTCTGACGTTTTCTCTATCAGGAGATTTTTATCACCTTTTATGATGGCATTGAATTTATCGCAAGGTGTGTTAGTGTGTCTATCTTTGTTTTCATTTTCATAATATGTTCCAGGATGCTCACCTCCAACCTACTTCATTTCCTGTTTTCAGCAACTCCCTATAACACTAAAGAGCCTTTCGAAATCTACATTTATTCCTGGTAGTGTTAAAAGAAGTGCATACATATTCTTTAACACTGTCGACTGAACACTAGGTTGTTTCAAATTATTCAATACACTTCATGTATGGACAAGGGTCATACAATTAACTTCCCTAACATGCAAGTTTGTCTCTACATCCTTTCTCGGTGCACAACACCCATAAAGTTCTCATTATCCTTGGTAAGGATCCTCTCCTGTCACATGCAGATAAAATGTCCAATAAGAAAGAAACTTCTGGAAAATGGTATAAAAGTATGTTCTAATCTGTTTGTAAACTTTGTCAGCAAATTAAAGTGCAGCTTCGACACTTCCATTACTGTAATGTCGGCTCAATACATGAAGTTGTGACTGCATAATACAAATTCTGATTCTGAAGATGATTATAAAATAGAATTGAAAGGGGTGCTTTATCGTCACTCAGGAAATATTATTTTAATGATTCGTTCATACAAATTTAGTATTCTCTCTATGCAAGATAATACTGATAACCATCTCGTTTTTGAGTGGGTTATCGACATTCAATAAAGTCGCAAAGTTTTTGTTCGTTTGAAGAGAGTATAAAACGTACATTTGCCTAGAAGGTGAGATAGGTCTATAGAATGTTTCCACCTTAAAAAGTGTATAATAATCTAGAAAATACTACATTTGGTCAGCCTAACTAATCTTAGGTAATTGTTTACATTTGAAGAGTATCCGCAAAGAACGATCGAAATCCATTTTTGAAAGTTATGAAGACTATAGATAATTCATTTCAAGTAATTTTTGAGTCCAAAGTACAGGGGCGGGAAATTCTTGGGTGCCTACAGGAGGCAAAATTGTAAATCCGCCACTGAGCACATCTGCAGAATATCATTGTGGTTCCTAAAATCCAGATTTGGTAACTAGGTACATAAATGTAATATGTGTCTAATTTAGTAGGTGTTAAGAACAATGCAGGGGTGAAGTCGGGTTGTAATAATAATCATATGGTCATATTACTTCAAAAACAACAATACTTGATGTGTTAGGCTGAAGTGATAAGGATCTGTAAAAACCTGAAATTTGAATTTTCAATTCTGGTAGTTCCCCTTTAATGTTTTTTGGCTATCGTATTTTCGTAGTCGGAATGCAATCCCAAGCTTTGCACGGTACGGCCAAATAAAGCTTAAGCTACAAATAGCAACAAATTGCACAGAAGATTGAAAACAAGAAAGAAATATAAAGAGAGAGCAATAAAAGAAACATCGAAAGAAAGAAAATGAGAGAGAGAGAATAAAGAGAGACGGTGAAAGGAGAAACAAATACAGACATAAAGGGAGGAAAGAAAGATAAGTTGCATTTTGAACAAAACGCATAACTGATCAATTGTTTTTATAACACGCAATTCGTTTCCGTTTTTCGAAACCTTTAACAAGAAGAAAAATATATATATTTCACATTTAAAAGAGAAAACAAAAGGAAACTAAAGTAAATAGATGATACAACCCGCTTCATCGATTGGCTGTGACATGTATTTCTTGACGCATGCGCATAAACTTACTCCTCTCAGATCTCAACCGAAGGAACAGAGACTTACGAATAGTCGTTCGCCGCTTCACGTTCTGTGTTGTTGAAGCATTCGAGCTAAGCTCCGTTGTTCTAAAGCTAGAGATTTCGTGGCAAAATTGACGGCATATCAATACCGCTTAATTTCTTATTAAATTCGTTTAATTCTTTACTGATAATTTGATAAAAGAAAAACGCGATTGAAATAGCGATTCGTATTCTCGTCATTCAAGCGGGATTTTCATTCCCAACACAATAGGTAAGTAAACAAGAAAGTTTGTCAATACTTTGTTTGAGTTTAGAAGAGTTTCAATTGAATCAAACAGGTGCTATTCTTCCGGTGATTTCTAGGTCGTTTTGCGTGTTTACAAAGAACATAGGCGAAAACTTACCTTTACCTCAACCGATAAGAACCCGTTAGGTTAAACGGCGCTTTGTGACAGTAAGAGGTTCGCGCAAATTCGATTATTATTTTAAATCATATTTTTCAACATAATTGACTAAGCTTGCTATTGTCTGGGAAATACTCTGTCGCGGTGATGACAGCTTATAAAATAAAACATAAACGCGCTTTCCAGCATTCCTATTATGAGGGATAGAAACACTGGAATTGAATTTAAATTTTAATTTATATTTTATGGCCATTAGGCATCCAAGGCTCAGGCCAGGATAGGGAAGGGAAAGGAATCGGGAAAGTTTCGGCCAGGGCCTATGTTGAAGGTTCCATATTGGCATTTGTGTGGTGTGACAAGAAAAACCCTGGAAGAAGCTCAGTCTGGATTATCGGCCGCTGGGATCCTACCCACGACTTCCCGACTGCTTGGTGGGAAACAATGGGAAAAACTCACTCAATATGAATGAAGTTTGCAGAGTTGAACGACCTCATATGTCTAAGCTATATGCAAGGCCGTCTAGTTTCATCGCACACTTGGGAAACTGGTTGTCTATGAACGTTAAATTTAATTTTTAAAGCCTTTAGGCAACTTTGGCTTAGACCAGATGGATAATGATGAGATGAATATAGGTGGAATGAAGAGAGTGGGAGGAAACGGGAGGACCGAGAGAAAACCAACGCACACGGTGTTTGTCAATTGCAAAGCCCAAGTAGAATGAAGGGATCCAACCGACGACCCTAGCACCAGAGGTGAGTGCTCTACCACTTCTATGAACGCAAAAGAGAAGACGTAATACCAAGGATTTTACCAAACTCTTCAAATTCTCGAGCACACACACACTCAACTTTAAAAGAATACGGTTAAAAATCGATGAAAACTCTGGGAAACTATTTACGAGTCATTCCATGTGAAGTCAACACACTTTATAACAAATATCTACCTCACCTTCTCAGATTTCTATTGTTTTTGCTTTATTGCTAGTACCCGTTGAGAATATTAAAAAACCATATTTTTTTTCGGATTTTTTGACTCACTGGTTTCTGTTGTCAAAGTTCAAAAAGTCAAATTTTTCGTGTTTTTAGTTTACATAGTTACTTATTACTCAGCAGTGGTTGGTGCTAGAGAGCTGAAAAAGGGCTCATTTTAAAGCTCTTGGAATACGCTTCCATTTGATATGATATTCTATAGGGTGGCACAACATTTTGTATACCAAAAATTAAACAAATAAGTTTCTCAAAATCGGTTATTTCGATTTTTTTTAAAAATTCTTATATGTTGGTCATACTTCCCTACACAAAGTATAAACATTTTAATTTGGGACGATAATGGGATCGTGAGATATAAAATATTTCCTTTGTGTGACTGGGGAAGAACAGGTACACATTAGCGGTACACATTAAGATAAAAAAACCTTTGGTAAACGTTGTATTTTTGGATCATTTTAGTAATTAATGACTTCGGCCCGTCTCGAGCTGTTAAGTTACTAAAATCCACAAACATCCGTTCCCCAGCCGGGATTCGTATCCGAAACCCTGGAGTTGCTAACCTGACGCCTCAGACCGAATGGCTACCAAGGTTTGCTCCATATTACACATTTCAATTATTTATTGCCTTTAGCGTTACACATCTATGACTCAGGCTAGGATAGGGAGGAGAAAGTCGGCTAGAGCTTAAGTTTAATGTACCAACCAGATATTTGCCTGGTGCGACTGACAAGAAACAATAGGTTTGCATTAAGAATATTATTTATTATTGAAACCGGAACCAGAATTGGTATCCTGGAATTTGAAACTGAGAATTCGAATCTGATACTTGGAACCGGGTACCCGGATCTGAATCCTGAAATTGGGTACCAGGATACGGATATCCGGTTACAAAAACCAGATCCGAGTCCTCAATTTTTATTTCCAAGATACGAGTCCGGGTCCCGGTTCCAATATTACGTGCCCGAACAGGATTCATGTGTTCATCCATATTCTATACCAGTTCATAATAAAATAAGCTTATGTGGACCTACAGATTTCTTCAGTCACACCAGCCGAATATCGGGTTAGTATCTTGAACTTAAGCTCTGACCAATTTCTTATTCCATCCTTTCCTCTCTCTATCCCAGTCTGAGCCCAGTCTGAGCATCTAGCGTTATGCCTAACGCTAAATGCAATAAGTAATTGAAATTTTTAATACGGAGCCAACCCTGATAGCCATTCAGTCTGAGGTGTCAGGCTAGTGACTCCAGGGTTCCGGATTCCAATCCCGGGCGGGGCACGGATGTTTGTGGATTTCAGAAACTTATCAGCTCGAGACGGGCCGAAGTTATTAATTACTTAAATGATCCAAAAATACAACGTTTACCGAAGGTTTGTTATCTTAATATGGACCGCTAATCCCTTTTCTTCCCCAGTAATATAAAGAAAATACTTTATATCTCACGATCTTATTATTAATCTCTCAAATTACAATTTTCATGGTAGGTGTAGGGAGATGTGACCAACATATAAGATTTTTTTTTTAAATCGCGATTTCCGTTTTTAATTTTTGGGACACAAAATTTTGTGCAGCCCTCTTGAGTATCATATCACATGAACGCTTACTACAAAAGCTTTAAAATGAGCCCTCTCCGAGCTCTCTAGCACCAACCATTGCTGAGTAATAAGTATTTATGTAAACTAAAAGCACGGAACATTTTACTTTTTGAACTTTCGTAAAACAAAAACCAGTGCATCAAACAATCTGAAAAAAAAAAAAAAAAAATCTCAACAGATACCAGCAATAAACCAAAAACCATAGAAATCTGAGAGAGTGTGGAAGAAAAGGTGTATTGAAGTTCTTGCCAGAGGCTTTCGTCCCACCAATTTTTGACTGGATTACGTCGTACTTGAATTTAACGTTTTTATTATATAAATAATAATTATAATAAAGAAAACGTCAAGTAAAGCAATTAATTAAAGACATTTTAGAAAGTTTTTGTTACTTTGAGGATTCCTCCTTACAGCTGTGAGGGCCCGATTTAGATTCCATATAGAGTTTCAGAATTACTGTGTGGTGTTTCAGAACTGGGTGCTAGAATTAGTGTTTCTTGAAAATGCTGCCGACCTAGCCAGACGTGTGCTCTGGGGCGTTAGACTAGCGTCTCCAATCTCGCGAGTTCGAGTATTCCCTAGGACGGGGATGCTTGTGGATTTGAACAAGGCCTTTTCATTTGTACAATTGTGACGAGTCGAAGCCAAAAGTTATTAAAATTGTCGATACAATAAGTTTACCAAATTACGATTAAGCTCTTTTTGCTAATAGAAATGTCTTCGCCTACTTTATTCAGCATTCCTTCTTTCTATATATTTCCTTGCGTCGAGCTGATGTATCAATTCCCATCCAAGTCTACATTTCAAAGGCTTCCAATTCCCATTTGGGCCTCTGTGGTTCAGTGGCAGGCTCCCCGGTGCGATCCCGCCTAGTGCTATGTGGGTTTTATGTTGGACAAACACCGTGTGCGTTGTTTCGGATCCTCCCGTTTCCTGCAACGTCCTTCATTTCACGAATTTCCCAATTAGCATCAACGGAACCAAAGTTGCCTGAGGGCATTAAATATTTTTAAAATATCAATTTTCTTTTGTCCTTTACGAGCAAGAAGTATTTTAGTATCAAGAGATAGGAAAATCCAATAGTAAATTATAGTCGGAATATAACTGAAAGACAATACCAAACTTTGTGAGTATCTTTTGAGTTCGACCAGCCACGATTATTCGAAATCTAAGTGGAATGTATTTACGGCATTTAGGAATCTCAGGCTCAGGCGAAATAGGTTGGGAGAGAAGATGTCCGAAGGAACTTTGTAAGTACCATCCCTACATTTGCCTAGTATGACACTGGTGGACCCAGTGTCAGGTTTCGGTGAGGGCAATTCGATAAAAATAAGAAGGATTGAGATCGGAATATACATATTTTTTTATAATCAATTTCCGAGTTCTCCCTTTAATACTTCTATTTATTTACACGTACTATCACGGCTCAAAGTGAACAAACGACTCTCAGTTATAATAGCAAGATTTTTCTAAGCCACTGAAAATGTTTTGTTTTTTATTCTTTGTAACAATGGCTATATCAATGAAGATCTGGGGGAGGGCTATTGCCTCCGCCACCCCGTTCTGGGTCCGCGCCTGGTGTGAGTGAGGACAAAGATTGGAAAATCTTCAGTAAGGCTAGGCGGTCGCTGAGATCGCCAGGACCCAGGATCTCCCGAGTGCTAAAACAACGCTCTACCAACTGTGATATGGACGGTTATACGAGTGTTAATTGTTAGAATCCACAAACATATATCTCGTAATTGGGATTCGAACCCGCGACCTTACGTCTCAGACCACACATACCAGCATCGGTCGGTCTATTTATCCCATTGCCTTGAGGAGTATCACGTTGAGTTAGATTACATTTAAAAGCGAAGAAAAAGTACTTTGATTCTCCATTTGGCGTGCAAATCAGAAGCATTGTATTAGTTATACATTGCTAAAAGAAAGATAGACTTTCAATTTTCTTGGAAAAGTAAGGCAACTCGCAACATACAATCTTCCCATACCGTTACTATATAAAATAGATGCCTGAGTTAAAGTTGTTTCAAAGCCTTCAATTAAACTCAGAAAGAAAGAGAGAGAAAATAAAGAAATTTTCTACTTTTAAGATTTTAAATCAAAGAATAGTTGAAACTTTCTTCACTATATTCGGATTCAAGTTATTTATTTTTAGACTATTTTTAATTCAAATATTTTTCTATTGTTAAGCATTTTCATTATACTATTATTCACTATATTTAACCAAGGAAGTTGGAAGAGGGATTGTTTCTTTCGTAAATCATGTGGCTGAAACTTACCATACAAAAATTGAACTTGGTTTGCCTGACTGTTTTCTAGGAATTCAAATGTTTCTGTTTCTTTAAGTTTGCAATAAGATTACCAGATTGTCTTATTACCCGGGGACAGTCTCCGTGTAAACATTGTTCCGGAAACATTCCCGAAAGTTTTCAGCTGACTCTTTAAATTCAAGGAATTTTCTTTTATTTCTCTAAATTCCACGAAATTCTTCTCTTTTTACTTTGTGTAACTGTATACTTAACACAAAATGCGAATAGCAGAGCTGAAATGGGTCACTGGATCAATCGAGTCATTCAGGTCAAACCCGGTTTTTAACCACATTCAGATCATTTTTAACCACGTCCCCGGGAGACAACGCAAAATTCGACGTCGAAAAGTTCCTTTCAATAGTATAACATAAAAATTATCATCCCCGCAAAGAGTCATACTACCCTTAGAAAAGTATATTCTGAATCACTTTTTACATTATTTTCTTTAATTTACAACGAACGGTTCATCGTGCCCAGAAATATTCCAATGTTAATTTAACTTATTTCGCAACGTCTTCCAATGATGAAATTTTGCACAGCGACGTAAGTCGGGCGATAATGCAATATTCCATTGTTACTTTCTATATATTTTAGAAGCACATTTTATTTATTTTTTAGTAAAAACTTATTTATCCTAAAATAAATACTAGCACGCAACGATGTTGCGTTTGACTGGTTGCAGAACATTTTAGAATTTGGGTGAGCAGCCTGAGATAAAGTATTGGAACCCCGAAATAAATAAAAAAAAATAATAAAACACTTTTTATAAACATACTTTTCTTAAGCAATTTCTACTAAAAAGGTAACAAAGAAATTGTTTATGCATGACTAGAAAGAAAAGCATGGTGCGCCAAATGTTGTCGTGTATAAACAAAATTATTTTGCTACGTTATAGTACGAATTGTTTAAGAAGAGTATGTTTTAAAAAAAACTTTTTATTATTATATTTGTCTTTGTAAATTATTACCCTTTCTCAGAAGAGAATTTATAACTTTAAAGGTTAGGCTAGTGCTGTTCCCGCCCATAAAATTAATTTTATCTTATCTTTAAAGGTTAGGGACATGTGTTTTTGTGAAGTGTGCATGTCCCTGTAAAAACAAATGTTTTCAACTTCCAGAATAAAAATTCAATGTAGGGTAAGTTTTGTTCTTGTTGTTGCTGTTAATAATTGTGAATATATAATGAATCATATTTAGGTATTCAGTAGATGAATCACTTTACGTAAATTAAAATACATAATCTCATTTTTCAAGGAATCTCACAAATGGCAATATATTGAATCATTCAACCGACAGGAACAAACCAGGCCCATTCAGCTAAAGACCAGGTCACCGGATCAGTTGGCTCAAGATTCGATCATTGGTTCACAGAGTCACAGAGTCAGCCTGGTTATTTAGGTTAAAAGCTGGTAAATAGGGTCAAGTTTTCGACAGACTCATTCGGGTTAGTTTCGGATCTATTTGTCGGGTCTCCTGGTCACCTATGTTCAGATAAGGCCGGGTCACCAAAAGGTGACCCGGTTTCAGCTCTGACGAATAGTTAGAACATAAACTTCTTAAAAAAAAGGAAAAGCAGAAAATATATGTCGGTAAATATAGAACTCCAAACTCTTTGTAGAAAAAGTGAAAATCATAATTCGTTATTCAGTAGCAGAGGTAGAAAATAAACGTTCAGTTTACGAGCATAATAGTGTTGAATGTCCGTCTCTTCAACAGTTTAAACAATTACACGTTACTTAAATATTAAATTGCTGAGAAAAAATAAAATAATTACGTAGCAAACCAATACGTTTTAATTAAAAACTAAAAACGTGTAAGAGTTTCACCAACTAACTAACTATTCGTTATAACTTATGTTGTTTATGTAATTTAGTTAAGTTAGTGTGTCTGATGAAGCCAAGTACTTAGTTAGTTGGTGAAACTGTTAAACGTTTTTAGTTTTTAATTATAACGCATTGCTTTGTTCAGCAATTACTTTATTTTACCTTAAGTATATAAAAGCAAAGCCTTGACATGGAAATTAAATTGTTGATAAAGCTTTTAATGCAACGTTAAGAGCCGCACTGAGGAAGTTGTTGATTGTGTGGGAAGCGGAATTTGTGTATTCTAAATGGAACTGCGTTTTACCGATCTGATGAGTTACTGTTTCTAAGGTCTGTTCCCTCAGTTAAATTAGTTTAGATAATATCACCACCTTGGAGTCACTTTCGACAAAATGGACTTAATACTACACTCAAAGACCTTGTACTAAAGGTCATCAAACCCAAAAGTAAGATATCACAAAACGATCTCCGAGTGGCTACAAATATTAGAAATGAAATGAACTTATACAGACTTTGAATCGAACTTTAAACTTTAAACTTTTTTTTTCTCAAAAGTAGCAAAAGTGATACATAGTACCTTCTAGTTCCAAATTGACGATATTTGCAGAACTGTTTCAAAATGACGTAGATTCAATTTTGACATTTATGAATATTCAATTGAAAAAAAATACTCCTAAGCTGATTGTCGAAGAAATTTCTGCGTTTTTCTGTCATCTGGCTGGTTGAGTGACAAACTCACAAATCTGTAAATTTTATAATGTTTAAAGTTGCGGATATTAAAGTTTACGCGAATACTTCCGGTAGTTTGTTCAGGATGAATAGATAACCTGGTGTAACTGGGAAGGTTTCGTATTGATGGTGTACCTGTTTCGAGGCCGGGGATTTTAGTTGAATTAATTACTTTGTTCTATAATATAATTGCATGTTTGTTTGTTTATTTGAACGCTATACAATTCCACACCCCTTGACGGATTCGAACCTAGAAGAATTAACTACGGTATTAAAAGATTGCCATCCCCAGAAACGGGGCGAAAAGAGGTTGGATGGGGTGAAACTCGGAAACTGCTTGAACTAGAAACTTCATGTTTGGCACGAGAGTTCTTTGTTTCAATTTATTAGCAACGGCTATCTTAGTTTTTCTATGCGACACCACCCGTGACGTAAGGGGGTAAAAAAACCTCTTAAATAGTGAAATATGAGAACTATTAAACTTAGAAATTTGACATGTGTATTCCTTAGGACGAAGAACAATTAATAGTATTATTACAAGTACCTACTCCAAAGTTTTTAATTTATTATTCCGCGCTAACAGGCGCGCAAACTCCATGACTCGACAGCTTTGGTATTTAGTACAATAACTCGTTCAAACAGGGGTTTAGTGCCATTAGGGCAACAACTCTCTATCGCCGTGTTATACGCTTGTAGTTTCAATGCATCATTTTCTACATAGAAGTAGCAATACAATAAAGCATCAGTAGCGTGTGGGTATGAATTGGGTTAATGCAGTAAGCTGCACGTTAGAGATGCTTCAGTCTGTTACTTATCTATAGTATAGGTAACTTTTCAGTATACACTTCACATTATGATCAACACAGTCTGCACAGATCATATATTATTTCTGATGAACCTTGATCCTTATTTCAAACATGCAGTACATATGCGACTATAGTTACAAACAGTAATTTGCACATATATTCATAACTTTCCACATTTAGATACTGCACAGAACTTCTAAATAGATATGTTTTATTCCGGCAAAGAAATAAATCAAACATCGCTTTCCTTTTCTAGTATCAAGCTTAGTAGAAGTTTCCTATTCGGGTATGTGACTTTCCTAAAGTTGGTATGTTGGGTTCGATTCCTGAATTATATATTTTTTTGCTTTACTCATGCTTTGGCAAATCTTATAGCGGTTTGGCTTGTTATAATTCATCGCCGTTGTTATAATTCCACACAGAAGTACAAATCAGAAATCCTAATTTAGTCGGAAAGTTACATGTCCTTTCGTTGAATCTCCTTAACCCACTTAAAAAATCTCGTCCTTGAGTGTCCTTAAACAACCACCTACCATTAGCTTTATCGGATCGGATCCCGATTTGCAGCTAGCGGCAAAACACGTCGGCGTTTGGTAATTAAAATGATATAGTCTCATAAAAACAGTCTTTTCTTCACTCCTCGTGTTACTATTTAGGTATAAAACACGATTACAAAACAAGCACCGCAATGTATAATAAATAACAACTGGCCACAAAGGATTCACTAACGCAACCCTCATGGTCCAGGGACTAACGTCATGGACTTCATTCAGATCGACAATAGATAGGTACGCGGGTTCGAATCACTGCGGCCAACCCTCCTGACTGAGGTTTTCCTCAGTTTCATCAGGGATGGTAGCTTAAGTAAGGCCCTGGCTGTTACTTTCCCCATCTCCTACGCCATCCTAGTCTGAGTCAAAGAGACCACAAGACCATAAATGAATTCTATAAATAAAATAACAGAAATAACTATACACTTTTTAAGCCAATATATGTACAAATATATCCCTCTGGCATTAAATTCAGCAATATTAGTTTCCAATTCGAATATGTAACTACACAATTTTGGAATTCTCATTGTCACAGTTATTTGAAATTTGTTCGTTGAGATCCGGTCCGAAGTCTCTGTCTTGATTTTGGTTGTTTTTATACTTATAATATTATTCTTTAGTGTTGCTACAATATTTACCCTTTTACTGTTCGTTGTGTACTTAAACCTGCAACTGTCGTAGGTCAGGGGATAGGAGCTCGTGTCTGATGAATTTCTTTCTTTACATGTTTCGAGCAGCATGTATTCTTCCTTCTGTGTTTATTATATTATAATTATTGTATATAGGGCAAGGATGTTTGGTGCTCCACTCTGATTTTGGCCAATGAGAGTACGCAAAACGATAGTTGGCCTCAACTTGGCGCTGATTAGGAGTTTAGCGGTCGATTGTAGAACTGCTCCTAAAATGTCCTTATCGGTTTAATTAGTCAACCGAACTACCCCTTCCTCCCGGTGCAATAGTCCGAAGGTGGGGCACTTTGATCGCTACTGTGGTCTTCTACGGTGAACATTTTGAAAAAATCAAAGACTTTGTTGAGCATCATGACCCGTCTAAAACTGAGTGTCTGTACAATGTTAAGCCACTTGTTGCCGAAGAAGGGTGTGTTCAAGAAGTGTATGAAGTTATATCATTTCAAAATTCTTATTAAGTGCATACATAAACTGGAAGCACAGGGAATTTCTAAAGAGAAACAATGAAGCATTCTTCACACTGCAAAGCAGAATCTGCAGGGGGCAACAAAACATAAATTTGAAATCAGTTTGGTGAAAACCGTGATATCTCAGAAGTGGGTGAACCGAGTAACGTAACGGACCTTGAGTTTTCTGTGAAAACAAAGTTTGCTCCGTTGGTGTCTGTTCACGTGGAACGTTTATTTTCGCAATGTGAAACGCTCGTGACAAACAACCGGGGAATTTCTAAAGAGGAACAATGAAGCATTCTTCACACTGCAAAGCAGAATCTGCAGGGGGCAACAAAACATAAATTTGAAATCAATTTGGTGAAAACCGTGATATCTTAGAAGTGGGTGAACCGAATAACGTAACGGACCTTGAGTTTTCTGTGAAAAGAAAGTTTGCTCCGTTGGTGTCTGTTGACGTCGAACGTTCATTTTCGCAATGTGAAACACTCGTGACAAACAACCGAGAACGTTAACCTTCGCCAACATTGAAATGATGAATGTTGTCAAGTTCAATTCCTTTCTATTTCACCCTTCGATGCAGTTATAACGCAGTAAGATGTCAAGATACAGAAAAGACGTGATGTTCTTATATTTTTTGGACTTTTCAATTTCATTGCGTATTCCAGCAAATATTTAGGGTGAGGATTTCTAAAGAATATGTTATGAGAAACGTAACAGGCCATTACAATTTTCTGGTTGTTCATCGAACACATAGTAAATAGTATTTATAGTACATTTATTATTTTTCTATCAAATTTGCACCAAAAATGCTGCTTTTTTTCACCTTTCCACCAACAAAAATTCAGCATTTATTTTTCTCCACAAAAAATCCGGGCCCTAATTATATCAACGTTTTTAGACATAGACTTGCAGACGCTATTGCCTAGCCCACTACTGATATAACTCTAGTTTCGTGTGCGTGTAGCGATAACATAGTGGGAAATGTGACCCA
The DNA here is from genome assembly GCA_022664845.1 of Lepisma saccharinum. Lineage (NCBI taxonomy): Eukaryota > Metazoa > Arthropoda > Insecta > Zygentoma > Lepismatidae > Lepisma > Lepisma saccharinum. The sequence continues at coordinate 22,028 of JAGDQP010013201.1, read as the reverse complement.
GAACGGAAAAGGTTGTATCATCAACAAACGTGACTGGATAGTAAAATCAGCTCTGTATAATGTTTTCAAGAGTGGTGAAAGAACAGCACCTTAAGGAACATCCGCTTTAATTTGTCTATTAGCTAATTGGCATCCATCTAGCGATATATCTAATTAGCGTACTATTAAGCACGGTCTTATATATATATATATATATATATATATATATATATATATATATATGAATTAGGTAATTTCTGCTGAATGAGTCGAAAATTAACCCTGCGAGGAGGAGGAGGAGAGAGTGTGGGGGCTTCTTTTGCTTTTAATTTTCTTCCGTAGACATTAAAGTGTATGTCGCTGCTCGAAATCAGAGTTCGCTACATGTTGATTCAAGTAAGTTGGCATCACGATGTTTTCAACGTCATTGGGAAACCAATTTATGATCCAAACCACGGTCGCTCACGCTGAAGCTGAGAGCGTCAACCAGTCGACTCAAAATAAAAAGTTCTCAACAAAATTGGTGGTTCCCGTGATCATGACTCGAACCGGGGTCCCTCAGTTCCCGTTCAGATATTCTAACCACAAAGTAATCACTCTGTAAATATACAAAAAATGAGGTTGTTTTCGCCATCGAGACTCGAACACAGGTCTGTAGGTTACCGGTGGCTATTCTGGTGGTAGCTTAGTGGTTACAATGGATAACTGGTAACTTAGAGTCCTGGTCAAGACAAATATCAGTTTCTCTGTGTATTTTCAGGTAGGTCTTTCTGTAAAACCTTTTTATACTATTCTATATTATCATAAGCATGAGTATATATATATATATATATATATACGTATATATAAGCGCAAAAATAAAGACTTACTCTAAGGGAGCTTTCTGATTTGGAGATATCAAAATAAGGTCAGCTTATGGTTAAACCTATCAAAAATCAAGAGTATTACATCTCCAGACGAGTACATCTTTGTGATAAATTAAAAAGCAAGGTAACGGTCAGATATTGTTATAATCGATACCAGGGATTTAGTACCCGGATCCAGTCCCATATGAAAGATAACTGAAACCGGGTCACTTTTCGCCACACGTACATGGGTCACTCGGGAGTCCAATGACTAGGTTCGAAACTTGAACCAAATTATATAATTGACCCGGTCCTGACTCTAAAGACTCGGGAATCGATCTTCACTTAAATGACTAGAATGACTGTAACTCGTCTACCCAATAATCGAATCTTGGTCCAATTGACCCGGTGACCTGGTCTTGTTCCCCAGCAGCTCACAAACGTTGAGAAACGGTGGATTCAGCGTTAGTCCCGCTACGTAATTTTAAGGTTGTATATGTACCGACATATCATTTTGTTCAACGCTTTATTCGACGTTTAGAATCAATGCAGTTTTCAACGTCAAGAAGTGGAATAATTTGGAAACGTTTTTGTAACATTATATTCGCCCAACTGTCTAATGGCTCAAAACCACCTTCTCCATTGGACCAAAAGAGAGCATTGAACTTCATGACGGAGACTTACTCACCACAGTTGCTGTTTTAATCCATTTCTTTCACGTTAATACATTGGTTTTATTTGTAAATTCTCTATCGGTCTGCCGTAGGATTCGAAGCTGGAACTTTCTGCATTCGTTGTTGGTAGTTCGACCACGAGTAATTCTCATACTCATTCATATTTTACTATTCCAAAAATGTTACGAAATCTCACAACGTTACCCTAACCCCTTAGAAAATTGTCAAATATCTGATGGGCCGGGAGAGGAGAGCAAAATCAACGAACTAACATAAGATGCAATCAGCAATCCTATATAGTTTGGAATTCCAGCCTATACTAGAATGACCATTCACCACCGGTTTCCTACCGAGCCACCATAGTTCAGTGGTAGAGCGTTGGCATAGCCTTCGGGAGGTCCTGGGTTCGATCCCAGTGGCCGACCATCCTGACTGAGGTTTTTCCAGGGTTGCCCCTCAGTCACACCAGGCAAATGCCTGGATGGCACCTTTAATGTAGGCCCTGGCCGACACCTTTTCGAACCCTTTTGCTTCCCCTATCCCGGACTGAGCCTCAGATACCTAAATACAAAAAAAAAAATAAAAATAAAAAAATAACATTCAAATTCAAACCTCCCGGTTTCCGGTCAGTTTCCCCGGATTAAGGCATTAGTGGCCGCCTATTTGTCTCCTCAGTCTAAAGAATAAATATGTTTCGAAAATTTTTGTTCTTTTTATTAGAAATAAACATCCGAAAACGACTTCTATCTAGGGCTACCAGACACACTCTTTTCAGGGGTCCTAATTTTGTATTCTCTACTTTTTCGTTAAATCCTTGCACTATACCCTTTTTGTTATTTCTCTTTTCCAAGATCATACTAGGAATCTTCTAATTGACATACACACTCTTTTCTAAACTCCAAATTCAAGGAGTAGAGATAAAAATATTAAGAATGGAGTTTTGTGTATTGTGGAGAGGTAGTCAAATTTGCAGTTGTAACAAGGAAGGAGTTGAATTATTCCAATTCTCCCTGGAATCATTGGAAAAAATATGATCACCTAACCTATATAAATGAATTTTATTTCAGAGAAAGTTTTCGTGATATAAAAAGAATAGTAAAACGGCTTCGTGGATAAGTGGCTAGCGTCACGAGCTACTAACGAGGAGTGTGAGAAGTTCCAGCTTCGAATCTCACTGCAGACGCGTAGAAAATTTACGAACTCAGTGCTCTCTTTGGTCAAACGCAAAATCCACCTATTTTTAACTTTTGTGTTCTACTGAGGCGGGTAGGCCGAGTCCCAAGAGCATAGACACGATGACACAGTGACCCGGTCCAAAATATGACCCGAATCACCCGATTGAACCGCGGACCCGTTTCAGCTGTGATCTGAAATAGATTTGGATCGGATGTCCTAAACACACATTCTGTTCTAGTTTGTATCGGCAATGGGAAGGCATAGAGATTCGAATCCTGTTGCCAAACTAGCTAGATTGATATGTAACGGCTACATCAATATGGTACCGGAATCGATGGAGTTGAACATGAAAATGAAATAGGAATAAAAATTTCAAACCTGAACCTATTTTAATTCTTACCCTATCTGCTTTCTTACTTCGAACCTACAGGGTGAAAAACGATTTCTTAAAATTGAAAAATAGTTCCTATCTATGCACCTAGAAACAATTTTCTTAGAAGTGTGATAACAGCGTTCTCATTTAATTTAAAACGAGATCATACCGGTTTGGAAATAAGATCAGTGGTCTTATTCTAAGAACTTTTTTTCAATTTTAAGAAATATATTTTAATGTGTTGAAGGTGATTTATCAAACTTTGAAATTATGAACGTTGCTTAAGATTTGTCATAAAAAATTGGTTTTATCATGCGTGAATGTTGACAGCACCTGATAGTGATTTTCAGTTTATTTAAAATCGGTTTCTATCTTCTTTTGAAGATACTGTGAAACTATATAAGAAATTACATTGTGCTTCACTATGCTATTTAACTTGGTTTGGATCTGTAGTGCCCGTTTTCTAGCAAACATTTTGCACATCTGATTGACACTGGTGTAGCATATAGTTTCCAACTACCACAACGAGGCTTCCTAGATTTACCTCAGATTAGCAAGATGATTTGCCGTTCTGGTAGCTATACAAAGGCCCTAACTAATCATTCCCTCACTCCACTTGCCGGAAAGCCATGGAATGTCATTTCGAAACTACGAGTAGATTAGCAGGCAATTTATTGTCCAGCCCATAAACACAAATCAATTAAGATAATATTTGGTGTTAAATATCAACCGAGTGTATCCTCAACATCTCTTTCAGGTTGTCATTAGGAGTTGATTGAAATCTAATAACAGCCGTCCTCAGGAATATTTTGCGAAGTAAATTTCTATCCGGCATTCATACAATAACTTAAATTCGGAATACTAATATACAAAGAAATTTCTTCCATCTATACAAGATTCTTCACATTCCAGAATACATTCAATATCGTTTTGTTTTTTAAATTTATCAACTTTCATTTATTTTTATATTTACAGTATAAAATATAAAAATATGTTTTATATTTATTAACTTAACGAAACAAATTAATAGCTATAACCTAAGCATATGAGATCTCTGAAGAATAAGATAATTTAGTAAGTGTGGTTCCTGAGACAGGAATGGAGAATATCACGTCCAGGGCCTTGGAAGTGTGTGTAACATTCTGGGATTCGTCTGGTAAAATTGTAGGAAATCCTGCAGAACCCTAGCCAGTTTAGTCGACAGCTAGATGTCAATCTGTGTGCCTTCCCAGTGAAGATCTTAAATTTGCGATTGTAACCAATAAACCATGGGATGCGCACGAGACGATTTGTGAAATCTATAGAAATTAAAGTTTATATCTATGTATGTAATTAATTCATTTTAATGCAGAACCAATTTCCTCTAACACTAGTCGGCGGTCGCTTTTATGGGCCATTCTTTCCTATTTCTATGTTCCCTATCTCAATGTAATTTAACTAAAGATATAATCCAATGATGTATTTGTAGTTCGATACGACAATAGATAAAATTGTCGGGTTATTATATAATGAGTAGCATTGATGATGGGGAAATAATTCTAACTCAGATATATTTTGAAAAGCCCTGAAATAATATTCTGAGATGAACAAAGGAACCTGGATGAATCAAGAAGTTATGTTGACAATTGATGCAGCATCTGATGTACTCATCACTTAAGTATTAAATAGGATTTTTACGGTGATTTGTGAGAATAATCAGCGGATTCCGAACGAAGGCGTCAAAAGAACTGGAGTTTAGTCTAAACTCAGATTTGTTCTTTTGGATAACGTTGTTCGTTTAACACTTCTTGCAGGAAAAGGAATAAAGAAAGGAAAGAGAATTAAAGTGCCTTAGGGTTCAATGAGCCTTTCAGGGAATAGAGTTCTGAATCTGTTCGCTATCCGTGTAGTAGATTTATAAGTAGCAACTTGTTGTCGCGCAGTATGAGTTATTGCTTTTTAAGGGTTAGGGATATATTTAAGTGTTCATTTACTAGCTTTTAGTGTGAGCTTTTTTAACGTTTCGTGAACAATTGCAACCGGGCATTTCCTCCCGTAGCTAAACTATAAAAGTAATAACTTTGCAGTATTAAAAGTTCGGTGAAAAGATTGATTTACTTGCTGAAAACAATGTCAATGAAAAACGTTTCATTCTTTCACACAAAAGCTACATTCAAGTGCAAGAGATATTTGCTCCAGGGTCCGAAACAAAAAGCTTCTGCACTTAATAAAGAAGTGTGTATGCTTTGTGTTAGTTGTCTTTATACTCATCGATGAATTACGTCATTGAATATAACTCTTTCCGTTACATAACGAACTCTGATTTTTTTTTCTCTCATACACAAGCTCTCACCCTTTCTCACCTTGTTAAAATAAAGCCCATACACATCCCAATTTTCTACCAGCAAATCATTCTTTAAATGATTCTGGTTACCAGTAATTTAAAACCTACGCAAAGAACCTGTTTGCATAGCCAACATTCGAAATTGGATTATCATGTTTGGCAACCTGAGGTGCTGCGGAGAGCAGCATGACGGGACAGTTTGTAAATACTGTGAGAATGAAACAGTAACTTGTAATTTTCAATCCTTTCATCAAAACTACGAAAGCACTCAACAACAGTTCACTGAACTTACAGGAAATGCTGTTGATTGAATTTTGAATTGAATTTGATTATGACCTTTAGGCATCTCTGGCATAGACTGTCAGTGCTGTCAATCATGTTTACTATAGAAGCTAGTAAATTATATTCTGCTTATAAGGCTTAATAAGAGACTTATTAAAACAAGCTATTGTATAGTAAGACTGTGACAGATGGGAAGAAGCCAAGGGCTGTGTTTTTAGGAAAATATCTAATTATTTTAACTTAGTTTCTTTTAAGCAAATTTTATTTCTTTGAAGCGTTTCTCGAGGTTACTCTTAGTAGCATATTGATATTGACTGACGTTTACTTTTGGGATTTCGATCGATGTTTTTATCCAATATTAGTCAGTATCCAATAGCAAATAATCTTTCTGATATTGATTTCAGTTTTCTTTATGTTCATACCCTCCCGAGCCACAATTATATGAAATTTACTAACAATAAATCCTGAGCCAAGTTATCTGCATTCGAATTTAGTTATATGATCACCTCTTCGTTGGATTTTATGGTGTTACCCACGTTTAGTTCAATTGTCGCTGCAGATTAACTTTAATTTTTAAAATAACATCTACAAACTCTAAATAACCTCTTTTAGCTCTCACGTTTTATCATTTTTTTTTAAAATAACTTCTTTTCAATACTGTTTGCACAAATATCTTCAACATGATTATCAATTAGTAACAAATTCTTTCGTCTTTATTTCACAATTAGTGACAAATTGATAATACTAAATGACATGAGCCAATGATTAAAAAGTGGACATGAATTTGATAGTGAGCTCATTTGCTGGCTGATTTTATTTAAACAAACCCAAACCCCGAGTTTGAGTGGTTAGTACTGCAGACTTTGGATCCGGGTTGGGGAGATATATTGGTTCTATTCTTTCTGCCTCCCATTCTGACTAAGGATTTCCGCTGTTTCTTAAGTTTCATCACGCAATTGTTGTGAATACACCAGAACTAAGGCTTTAGAGGGACTCTTCACGGGAGATTGTGCACCGAAGGAATTCATCCCTTAGGAGTCTAAAAGGTATTAGACCTATCTGCTATTCTTTCACATTCATACATACAAAATAATAAAGGGTTTATAACCACTACTTGCCGATAAAATTTTTTTTGAAAATAAACTCTGTTCACAAAACCCTTCAGAGTTATTTGCAGTAGATTACCACGTGTGTAAATATGAAACCGGAATTTGTGCATAGACGGCGTTAGCTGTCACTGTGGTTACCGTAAAACTGTGTCCTTGACGCCACTTGCTTGTTTTGACTGCTGATAACGATTTGCAACTCACAACCAGACAAGTTTCATATCATAGTGTAGTGTTCAATAGCGTTGAACATGGCGCAATTTGTACCTACAAACTACGATTTGCAGACAACAGTGATTTTCTGTTACAATTTGAAGAAAACTGCTGCAGAATCGCATCGCATGCTTGTCGAAGCTTACGGTGATCATGCTCTTGGTAAGTCACAGTGTTATGCGTGGTTTACAAAATTTAAAAGTGTCGATTTTGACGTGAGAAACGAAGAACGTGGAAGACCACCGAAAAAGTTTGCAGACAGCGAATTGCAAGCTTTGTTGGATGAGGATGACGCTCAAACGCAACAACAACTAGCGGATCAATTAAATGTGACACGAGAAGCAGTTCCCAAACGTTTAAAAGCCATGGGAAAGATTCAGAAGGTGGAGAAATGGGTTCCACATGCATTGACTGAACGACAGCAGGAAAACAGAAATACCACTTGCAAAATTCTGCTCGCCAGGTACAAAAGGAAATGATTTCTCCATCGAATTGTGACTGGTGACGAAAAGTGGATCTATTTTGAGAATCCTAAGCGTAAAAGATCATGGGTAACTGTAGGAGAACCGGCGACATCGACTGCAAGACAAAATTGCTATGGACGGAAGACAATGCTTTGTGTTTGGTGGGATCAGAAATAAGTGATCTATTATGAACTGCTGAAACCTGGCGAAACAGTTAATACCCAACGTTACTAGCAACAAATGATCGATTTGCATCAAGCTTTGCGTGAAAAACGACCAGAATATGACCAAAGACAACATAAAGTGATTGTGCTTCACGATAATGCACCCTCCCACA
>JAGDQP010013201.1:0-14156 GCA_022664845.1 Lepisma saccharinum | reverse complement strand
CGAAAAACGACCAGAATATGACCAAAGACAACATAAAGTGATTGTGCTTCACGATAATGCACCCTCCCACACAGCAAAACCGGTCGAGGAAACTATTGGATGTTTGGCTGGGATATCCTTCCGCATATAGCTTACTCACCAGACTTGGCGCCTTCCGATTTTCACTTATTTGCATCCATGGGACACGCACTTGCTGACCAGAGCTTTACATCTTACAAAAAATACTTGATGGCTGGTTTGCAGCACAAGAGGCACAGTTTGTTTGGTCTGGCATCCACATATTGCCGGAACGATGGCAGAAATGTATCGCTAGCGATGGCCAATACTTCGAATAAAATAGTTCTTAGCATTGTCATCCAATCACTGTGTCTTTTCTGTACATAAATTCCGGTGTCATATTTACGCACCTAGTATAAAAATATTCGAACTATCTACTCGGCAAAGATCACAACAGTGACAGAATATTTTTGTTTTACGAAAGGGTCAAAATTAAATAAATATTTATTTGCCAGCAAACTATAACAGAATTCTTATTATAAACGTTTGTTTAAACGTTTTTACAGCCTTTTGTTAGGCGAGGATAAGCGTACGACCTACCACAAAAAGAATGGATATTCTAATCAGGAAAGACCAGAATATCGCTTGTAATCTATTAAGAATTTAAGTAAATTTATTCTATGACTTAATATAGACATACATCCTACCTACGAACTTACAAACAGTTGAAAAAATAAAATAAATGGAGATATATGAACAAAAGATACTTCGTACAAATAGTATATATTTAAAAATTGCATGCAAACATATCTGGAATAAAGTTAAAGTAAACAATTTAAAATTATTCGTATTAGGTTCGTACAGTAAAAAAAAATGTGATGTGTTTACCGTGAAGAACTACAAATATGGATATGAATATGGGAAATTAAAATCTAATATTTGTGATAAGAGAAAAGACTTCTGTAGTGTTTACCCAGTTATTTAGAAAAAAAGAGCATAATTAACTTTACATATTCAGAGAGATCAAAGTGAAAATTATTTGATTTAAAAAGCACAACTACTACTACTACACAGGCCCGTAGACAGCCTAGAACCGTAGGGGGGGCCCAACCAAGTTTAGGGGGGGATTTCATATAGGTATGTCTTAATATATAGTATATGGTATATATATATATATATATATATATATATATATATATATATACAGGGTGACACATTTTAATCTCTCCACGGAAATGTCGCAAGAATGAAATTCGTATTTAATCCAAGCACATAGAAAAAATGTTTGGATTAAATGTTAGAGAGTGCAAAGGGGGACGTCCAATGTCGCCAAAAGTAACCCTCCCGCCACCCCTAAATGGGGGGAACGGGGGGGAGGGGTCACTTTGAAAATTCAAATGGCAGCATGGGTCGAGTAGTACTTCGTTCGATAGGTCTTGGAAAACTAAGTAACGATGTACAAAAAGATTTTGCAGATGAGGCACCGTTTTCAAGATGGCCGCAAGGACATGGTCCCGATGTCAAATGAAACATCCAGTACAAGTAAGGAGAAAACCGTGCAAAGTAAATGAACGGAACAAAAATTGCAATGTAAATGGCAGAGGGCACATTAAATGGTGTGGTCCCTGGGACCCCAGTAGCCTCCCTGACGGGCCTAATTTCAAAGGGCACACCGTTAGGTCGAGTGATACATCTTGGAAAACCAAAATCCTTGCAGTAGGAAACCATTGGCGACGATATGGGGCACCATTTGCAAAATGGCCACCAAGACATGGTCCCCGTGTCAGAGAGAACGTGTAGTGTGCCCAGGGAATGAAAATGGTTAAAGATAAATGAACAGAACAAAAATGCGATTAGGAAATCACAGAGGGTATTTGTCAGTGCACGGGTCGAGAATGATGCATCAGAAGAAAATATGATTAGAGAAAAAGTGCCAGAATGCAAAAGAGGAAATCTAATACTTAGCACATTATCTCTCCACCACCCCCACCCCCGCCGTAAATGGGTGAAGCTTGAAGTAACGGTGAAATTTCAAATGCGAACCCGACTGTTATTTGCAATAGGTATGGTATGTCGGAAACATTGTTGTTTACAACTAGATGGTGCTGTAATAAATAAAATTAAGGTGAAAGTCGGTTTGAATGGTAACACTCAGTATATTGAAGAGTATGATTTGATGAGGAAAAGAAGCAACTGGAATGTGAAGTAAGCTGTTGAATAATGCAGGTTATGGAAGTTGCACCTCTGAGACTTGAACGCAATGCGTGGAGTAGGTGTGGGAGACATTTGCATCAGTAAGTACCTTTTCGTTACTGAGGATTACAATTGACATTACCGCTGAAATTAATCGGAATGTAACTGTCGACAACATCTCAGTTAATCGCATTGCATATCTCCTAAATTTGCCTCGCAGGCGGTATTGGGTAGGTTGCGCGTGGGCATATATCCTGCTCCGACAATCCATTCTGATTGAAATTGTCCTTGTCTTTCTGTCCCACTCGGCGCATGTCGGGATGGTACCTTCTGTACGGCCACGGCCTCTGGCTTTCCACATCCTTGTCCCTAATCCGATCTGTGCATTAGATAACTACACGTTATAAAAAAAATTCAAGTCACATACATTATCGTTCCTGCATTTTATGCACGAAAACAAGCTCCATGCGAAACCCTCAAACGTTTATCCATCTGAAATATTCACTGTTAAGAAATGAAATAAAACAATGGGGTTTGAATTATGAAATAACAAAGTACCAATACTGTGTGCACAAAAACGTTCGTTGTAATGAATGTTATGAGCCTTGTTCGTGAATCCACATGAACAGCACCGTCAGAGAGCAGACGAACTTGCGTTGACTCATGCTCATTGGTTCAACAGACACTGGCGATCCAAAACAGGGACGCAGCACATTTTGCTTCCAGGTTTGGAACCGACAGTCTACAGACGAAGCCTGTGCAGTGAGTTAAATGAGAGACATAGTCAGCGAAATAGTATCTACCTAAAGCAACGGTACACATTTAGATTGGTTACAAATGTAACTGTGTGACCAACTCTTTTTCTTACTATTGTTCTTGTTATCTCTACGTATTAGTAGTAGTACGGCTTACTTTCATTGTAGTGATTTTCTTTTACATAGTGTCGTAAAAGAATAAATATGACTGATTACGCTCCGAACGAAATTGTCGATATGCTCCTTATTTTGGGCGAATGTCGCAAAAATTATCGTCAATCTGTGGTTTTGTATCAAACTCGATATCCTGATCGACGGCCACCGAGTCATACAGTGATCCGAAATACTGAATTAAGAGTCCTTGAGGGCCACCTGACGCGTGAAAGGTCGACTCGCAACTACGATGCTGATGCACGAATGATAACAATTGTAGCAGCAATTCACAACAATCCTCATATTAGTAGCAGGCAGATTGAAAGGGAAATAGGGGTACCTAAAACAACTGCCCTTAGACTCTTGCAAGGTTAAATATCGTGCATATCATATCACTCTAACTCAAGCCCTTACTGCAAATGACATGTTACGCTGTTTGGAGTTTTGTCAGAGGACACGGGATATGTGTAGAAATGTTCCAGTGTTTTTTTTTTTTTTTTTTAGATACTGTATGTCATGTTTTCTGACGAAGTTACATTTCGAAATACTGGCGAACTCAATAGGCATAATTGTCACTACTGGTCAGATGTCAATCCTCATTAGAATAGGCCAGCAGATGCTTAACATCATTGGAGTGTTAATGTGTGGTGTGGTATTGTCAATGGTTTCCTCATTGGTCCACATTTTTTCGATGGATATTTGACTTGTGAAATATTTCGTGACTTCCTCAGACATCATTTGCCATTGCTGCTTGAGGAGATGAACTTACAGACAAGACAGAGGATGTGGGTGCAATTAGATGGAGCGGCACCGCAATCTACGCAAAGAGTGGTACAGTATTTGAACACGAGTTTTCATGGAAAATGGATTGGGAGAAACGGACCAATACACTGGCCTGCAAGACCACCAGATTTATCCTCACCAGGTTTTTATCTGTAGGGATATTTGAGGAATGTGGTATATGAACGCGAACCAACAACTAGGGAAGATATGATGCAGTGAATTCGAGTAACTTGTGCGCAAATCCCACGGAACGTTTCATTGCAAACTGTGACGCATTTTCGCAGGCGGATTCATTTATGTATTCAGGCTAATGGAGATGTCGTGGAACACAATCAGCCATATATTTTGTCCATTTTGTTGGTGAGAGGCGAGGGGACTCACGAAGAAAAAGCACCCCGGACGTGAGGGTTGAGGGGACTCACGAACAGAAAGCGCCCCGGACGTGAGAGGCGAGGGGACTCACAAAAACAGCACACTGGCCATGACATGCAAGAATACACATAAGGAAACACATCGAAGAACTATTGTGCAGGCGGCTGAAAAATTCCAGCATTTGTCCAAACACATTGTTCTACACCCTGCATTGTACGACAACTTGTTTCGCATTGCGGTTGCTTCATTTTTGCCTCACATCATTACAAATGGAAGTTACTATTGCACACGCACGCCTTTTACCTTCTCTTTTCTCATTCCAGAGACAACAACACATTTCAGATAATTTTGTTGCGTAAACTCCATTTGCAATTACAGCTAGGGTGCTCATTTGAAATTTCACCGTTACTTCACACTTCACCCACTTACGGCGGAAGGTTGGTTGGAGTGATAATGTGCTACGTATTAGATTTCCTCCTTAGCATTATGGCACTTTTTCTCTAATCATCTTTTCTTCTGTTGCATCATTCTCGAGCCGTGCACTGATAAATACTCTCTGTGATTTCCTAATCGCATTTTTGTTCTGTTCATTTATCTTTAACTGTTTTCATTCTCTGGGCACACTACACGTTTTCTCTGACACGGGAACCATGTCTTGGTTGCCATTTTGCAAACGGTGCCCCATATCGCCAATGTTTTCCTACTGCAAGGATTTTGGTTTTCCAAGATGTATCACTCGACCTATGATGACCTTTGCAATTTTGAAAGTAGCCCCTGGGACCCCGTCAGGGAGGCTACTGGGGTTCCAGGGACGACACCATTCAATGTGCCCCCTGCCATTTACATTACAATTTTTGTTCCGTTCATTTACTTTGCACGGTTTTCGTCTTACTGGTACTGGACGTTTCATTTGACATCGAGACCATGTCCTGGCGGCCATCTTGAAAACGGTCCCCCGTCTGCAAAATCTTTTTGTACACCGTTACTTAGTTTTCCAAGACCTATCGAACGAGGTACTACTCGACTCATGTTGCCATTTAAATTTTCAAAGTTACATTTACGGGGGGCGGGAGGGTTACTTTTGGCGACATTGGACGTCCCTATTTGCACTCTCTAACATTTAATCCAAACATTTTTTCTATGTGTTCTCATTCTTGCGACATTTCCGTGGAAAGATTAAAATGGTCCACCCTGTATATTTGAAGTGATGAGAGTTATGACTATAACAAGTAAAATTATAAAAATATTTAAAAGAAATCAAAGGTAAACATCATCCCTTTATGTAGGTACAAAATATACAAACAGTAGAAATCAATTTATTTATAAGCAAGCGACGCCATTAAAAGTGAGAAACAATCATCTTAAAGAAGTATGAACATTACACCAGACAGGTTTTCAGCAATAACATAGAACCTCATGGTCATTATGATTCACGACTAATAGGAAAAGTACAGCGAGAAGCAAAACTTACATAACATCACACGTGGAAATTAACAACGTTATTAAAAGACTTATTAGTCACATCGCACCTGAGAATTCTTAGCACAAAAGTCATATAATAGGAAATTATTAACCAACAATTAGGCACGTAATTTCAAGGAAAGTATTTCGGATACGTGATTAATAAAAGTTTAGTATTAAAAACATGTGTCGAAAACTATGCTCAAAATTCAGAAACGTGTCAACCAAACGAGAACGATGTAATGTTAATTTCCATTTCTTCCTCCTTCCCTTATGATGCAAACCCCTTTGTTAATTCCGTTTCCCAAATCCATAACATCCATGTCACGTGTAATCCATGAGAAAAGCACGCGACATCTCAAAATCGAAGATGATAAAATCAATTAAAACTTTGACTCCGCATGATAGTAACAATACCGACTTCGAACTGTGAACTTGCAGCTGCATTTATGTTTTTAAAAGTGAACTCATTAGAATTCAAAATAGTTTTGTCTAAACATCATCGACCTTTAACAGAACCAGAACATTATCTAGTATTCAATGAGCTTAGTATAAACAACGAACTTTATAAGTGTGTGTTATTAAGACAAGAAAAAGACGAAAAGTGAAAGTGTTACAGACGCTATTTTAAGGAACATTTACATCCTTCACTTCGTTGTGAAGACAGAGACTTGAGCAGTGAACAAAGTATCTCTAAGAGCATGATTTTCAAATATAGAAGTAAACAACTTGCTCAAATCACTGAATTCAGATCGACCAAAGTAGATTCTTTGCTAGAACTTTGTTCAAAACTAACAAATACAATAATAAAATGTCTGTTCTAAATTTAATGTCTAATATCAGTATGTCCTCCCATAATTACTAGGTATGTCTTTTAAGATTAGGTTAGTATCTTTAATTTATCTTTGTATTACAGTATTTTGTAAACTATATATGCCTTCTTTAACTGGAGATGTACATCTTTGTTGAAGGTGCACAAATAAATAAATAAATTTCTTCGTGGAAAAGTATGAACAAGTATATCCATTGTGTACAACTAGCGCATTTATAGTTGTTTTCCGATGTATGACAAATGATTATCGATCAGCTACGCCTCCCAGAGACTCGAATAAGGTAAGAAAACAACTTCCGCATATAGTTCAAAACTACATTGATCTGGTCTGTTCTTCCGTCCGCCAGTCCATCGACAACATTCAAGTCAGAAATTATCAGGTCTATGAACATAATTGAGGTATCGTTCGAGAGGATTCGGCAAAACCAATTCAAAATTGCATACAGCATGTCTAATTGTCTCCGTCCGTCCGCCTATAAATTTCTACTCAGAAACTACTAGGACTACGAAGGTGTTTGGGCTGCCGTTCGAAATATCTTGGCGGTAGTACATGTGAACCGTACTCCAACTAAGCTCCGCCTCATTTGTTTTATTTTGATATGAAAAATATGATGGTATATAGCTCAAACTGAAATTTACTCTTACCTGTCATCTTACCTTGTTCTTAAGTCGACATTCTAGGTTGTAGGTGTCCTTAATAATCAAGCACAACTTACAGAAATACAGTAGAACGTCATTATCTGAACGTTATTGATCCGAGACGTCAAATATACGAAATCGTTATTTAAAATACAATAATATAAACATTGGAAATTTGGAAAAGGATTTGACAAATTTAAAAGACTATAAGAAGCAAATTCTCCAGCGCTTACTACTAGCAGACAACAACCAAGAGGATGTTCGTTGGCTTCTAGAAAGCTAAATATTAATAACGTTGCTATATGTTAGCTGAATTAAGGGAGTCAACGGAAGACAATTTTAAAAAATGCGTGTAATAAATTCTGATCAACAGAAGAAACTGAAAGGAATAGTTTCGAAGAGCAGCAGATTGATGGATTTACAGATTTGTTCCAATCAGTCTCAGAATATTAAGCAGATGCAAATGAGTGTCTTCAAAGTGATGTTGACCAGACTTTCAAACTTTAAATGAAGATGAAAATAACAAAATGTGTCCAGAAGACGCAATATGCTACGGATACTGAATAGAGAGAAGACGTTAATGACGGTGATGGCGACGTTAATAAGGTTCTAACGCATGCATAAGGGTTTGTTTTGTTACCTTGGAAACGGTGATGTAGTATGAACGACAATCTGAATGCTGCTCTATATAACTTCTTCTGCTTAATGGGATTGGAGATCTTGATGCTAGAAACGGAGGCCTACGTTCAAACAACAAAAAACCAGAGATTACTTCACGAAATTAGGTCATATCCATTAAGTATTGTATTGCGTATGTACTATACTACAATGTAGTGTTTATCTTAGAGAACTCTTTAAATTTTATGCACACGGTGGCTTCTAGATTCGGTTATCCGAACAACCGAATATCCGAACTATAGCTGGTCCCAATTAGTTCGGATAATCGACGTTCTACTGTAATGAGAAACAAGTGAACCCGCCTGCATTAGAAAGGTAATTTCACAAACACAAGCCATAACATTAAAATAATAAGCTTCTCAAATGTCTGCTTTCCGTCTATTTTCTGGAACACCATGTCCTCTAATAACACATTTGTAGTGTCATACGAAACGTTATCGTATGAACGTTTTACATAAATATATTCAATCACGAGCAATTGAACCATTGAGAGTCCGGAAGCTAGGAAAATGTCAGCATATGCTAAAAAAATTCCGGTGGTTTGTGGCTATTTTCTCTAAACCCACATCCTCCATCTTCACATAGACTATATACGGCATGAAAGTTTATGATGTAAAGGTTGCACATACATTTACATAGTCTTGATTAGGCTTTAGAAGCGAAAAAATATGTGACAGTGATAATTTTATTAACTGGCAATAACAAAACTGAATTTAAAAAGACGGATTTACTTTTCTTTCTATCTTGAGTTGCTGATTAATGGTAGAGCTGGTAATGAAATATATATTTAGCGACTGTTAGGGCTGCTCGCTGTTGCTGATATATTACATTGAAAATGCTCTTCCGTTCCCTACAAATGTTATTCTCCACAGAATCTTGCGTTGCTAGATCAATGGTCGGCAAACGTTGGGGTGTGAGTTGTTGCTAATACATTATTTTAAAAATGTTCTTCCCTTTTCTACAAATGTTATTCTCCAAAGATTTCTTGTGTTCTTAGATCAATAGTAGATCTCCAGTAGGATCTCGAATCTTCGCAACTCCATTATAAACTCAAACTCGAAATATAAACCACTAAGTTCGATCCGATTCATCACATTTCAAACCCACTTACATGCTTTATACAATGACGTAAATATAGTACAAAATCTGCCAAGAGTATAGTATAAAATCTCATTATAAGTACAAAATTGAATTTCTTAATAAGCGATATGCGCAAAAAGGTTGTGATGTATACATTTGATTACGTATTTTAATCTCCGTGGTATTAGTAAAAAAAACTAAACACTTTTTAAAACGTTAACGTTTCAACCTTGTTAAAAATAGAGTTACCACATACTAAGAGATGCAACGACTATGGAGTTAGGTACTGTACAGAAAAGAAACACGGTGAATTTACTTTAATACGGGTACATCTTTTAACCTCTCGTTATCATAATTGTAAGTAATGTTCGTAGAAAAAAAATAGGGAGTAGACAAGGAGAACTTAGGGGGCGCCCCCTAGTCCCCGTGACTGCAGGTTCTGCTGCTGCTACTGCTGCTGCTGCTGCTGCTGCTGCTGCTACTACTACTACTACTACTACTACTACTACTACTACTACTACTACTACTACTACTTCTATTACTACTACTACTACTACTACTACTACTACTAGGTTTACCAGCTCCAAATTGTTTTAAAACCGGACATTTCGATTTATTTCAATTTGGAAACCTATTACACCACATTAGCTTACTTGCTGAGATGTTGATGTTTTAAGAATTGTCTTCCAATCAGGTTACTGAATATAGAAAGCACTAAGAACAATCACCGCACTCACTCCACTATTATCTCAAACCTAACTTTAGTTAAAGCGATATACAA
Source organism: Lepisma saccharinum (assembly GCA_022664845.1). Lineage (NCBI taxonomy): Eukaryota > Metazoa > Arthropoda > Insecta > Zygentoma > Lepismatidae > Lepisma > Lepisma saccharinum. The sequence continues at coordinate 4,432 of JAGDQP010013201.1, read as the reverse complement.
AATTCAACAATGCCCCTGGTGCTTTTTATAATGTCAAATTTCTAGTAGTCTAAGAGACTTAAAAAGCCATCCATTGAGGACGTTTAAACAATACCGGTACAGGAGATTTATGAAAATTCATTCAAAGCACGACTTGGAATACACAAATATGTAAAACGTCTATTTGCTCAGAACCAGAGTGATTTAAAACATCTTAACCACTGACAACAAAATGCAAAGAAAGTAAAAGTAATATCTCAGCTATACGTTTCGGGCTCAAATTACCATAGAAAATAATTCGGTGTTGTATCAAAAATATTTGATAAAGAAATACATTTACATTAGCTTGAAATTATTGTTTGCAGGATTAATCATTTACTTTTCAATACGTGATGAATCATCCAGTGTCCACTCGATGTCTAATACGACTGAATATATTAAATTATGGCTAAATATAAAAATTTAGAATGTAGTTCTTAAAGTGAAAATCAAAATTTAGTTAAAGAAATAGAAATATGGTAGAAAGCTTAACAAGAAGGTTTTCAAATCAGATAAAGATGTCTACATGATACCTGATCCTCCTGCTACAACTTACTACAATCTTCGGTACTTTGTCTCCAGGGCTGTTTCCTTGTGTTGGCAGCTCACTCTCGAACTCGAAGAATGTAGATCGAAAATAAAAATAGCAAACTTATTTTTTTCGCACCGCATTCAGTTGTTTTATTTCCCTGACAGTTCAGTCTATTTTCCAACGTTAGACAGTATTATTTGTCTGTTTGTGTTACTTTTTAATGGGTCTCGGTTTCGATTGCCGATGCGGTATAAGTGATTGGGAACCTACATTAAATTGTAGGTCCCGTCCTTAGGGCGTCATCTTTATCGGTTACAAAACAATGACAACGCACCATCGATTCCCCTTTCCAGTGATCTTCCGGTCAGGACCTGTCTTTGGGTAGAACGCACATCATCACTATCATTTTTAAATTTTTTATGTAGAAAGTGTGAAAAGCTTTTAAAATTAAATCGAAATGCTTGGTAGCCTACAATTTGCGAGATTTTCTTCCTTCCTAATTGTATGCTTTCGTAATTGTATTACAATAATTTATTTCTGCTCTCGGGGTGACACAGTGCTTAGAGTGTTATTAATCACGAACTGATTTGATCGCCCGTTGGTGCGGGGTGAATAAAATATATTGTTACCCCCGTGCCGATAGGGGCTGAACTTAGACTTCAACGGCATCGGACGTGTTACTATTCATCTCAGCGACTCCGAAAATTATTGATTCGACACTAATATCAGTCGTTTTCTATTAGTTTTACATGTCACCCTTTCGCCAAACCATCCCTCCCCTGGGGTGCTAGGGGTATGTTACCTCAGATTGTCAACCCGTCGAACAACATTGTAGTGTGGGATGCCGCGCGCTTTGCTTTTAAATTTCCTATTATTGTTACCACCGCCCTTGGAATTCAATTGACAATAGATGGTCGATTATCTCTGAAAATAATAATTTTAGAATCAAAGTGATATGATAAGTTCTCAGTTCCGTTTAGTGTCTGATCATGTGAGAAAAATCATTCCAATCGATCAAACAAATTTTGCGTGATGGTTACTCAAACATATTCAATTTCAATTTTATATATAGAGAGAATATGTTCAACCAGATATTTACCTCATGTGATTTGTCTATTTACAACTGACGCATTGTAACTTCTGATTTTTTTTATATTGATAGAAATTTGACAATTACGAATGTATCTGTGACTATTCTATTGTTAATTATGATAATGAGAAATGCATTTACTGCTATTATTGTTCAATTGTTACTGTAATGTTAACAAAACACTTCACGAAAACAAGAAACGTATGATAATGTTAATTCTTTTTATTCTGCGTTGGTAACGCAAGACGCTCAATAGCTTTCCCCGCATGACCAGTTTCTTATCTGGCAGCACTGTTACCGATACATTTGCAAGCAGGATGAAGCGGATGCAATGTAGATCTGAATTGTGAAAGCAAGGACGTTACGATCTGGAATCAAGTGTAGATATTTTCGGTCCAAAATATTAAAAATTTAAGCCACTGTTACAAAGTATTTTCTATTGCAGAATGCACCAGACCTAGAATAAACTGCAATTTGCGCTTTGAGACCACAAACTTTAAAATTGTGAGACTTCACTCACAGAGTAAACCTAACTTAAATGCCCTTTTTAAGAAACATTTCTCAAAATCGGACATTAGGCGTCCGATTTGAACTTGTAATCGAGCACCGGACAATTTCCCCGAAAAGCCGGACGGTTGGAAGCCCTAACTAGAACTAATACTCTTACTATTATTAATAGTAATATTCGTTAACCATACCATAAACGCATGTAGTTTTAAATCGTGTTCAATCAAATGTACTATCATGGCCAAAATTATGTTCACATGACTTTGTTATACACGATTTTTCTCTAAGCCTACAAGATAGGCCACCCAACTAACGTTGAGTCGGCGGTGTGTGATTCTGAAAGAGTGTGAGTGAGCGAGCAAGGGTTGGAATTTTCATTTCTTTAACAGAAAACATTATCACATGTCCTGGGTTCTGAAAAATATATTTATGATTTCTTGTAGTATGTAGCAAATAATGAAAAACTTAAGAGAGTCCCATTTCAAACAATAAAATAGGAAACCTAACACCATTTTTATTTTAGGTTGGCCACTAGTTGAAGTATACTAAAAAGTTTAATTCAAATTGTCCAATAGAAAAGATCCTTACCGAACATGGAGAAACAAAAATGAATTTTAAAACCCATGATTTCTTTCTTTTTTCTTTCTTAATGAATTCCATAGAACACTAACGTTACGCATGAAAGACAAGAGAAAAGGTCTGTTTCTATCAGTTCTTAAAAATAGGGCCCGATGCACGATATTTATGCTTGATAATTTCTGATATTATGTTGTTATTTACGTTATTTTGTATGCGCGTGCCTATGATATTGTGTGCGTGCATGTGATAAACATCGAAACGAGTATGCTCTCTTCTGAGCACCGTACCTTATTTGGTAGAACGTTGGTTTCGTATTCGGGAGGACCTCGGTTCGGTACCAGCGGCTGACTGTCCTGACTTAGGTTTTCCCAGCGTTTTCCTCAGTCACGCTAGGCATATACTGGGATGGTACACTTCGCATCAAAAATATTGCGACAGCGAACGCCGTGCAGCTAGGTAACCCAAATGGCACCTTCTTATCCCATAATCGTTTCTAGTAAACAGACCCTCTCTTTCTCTTTCCTTCGTCTCGCCCATACTAAAATCGGCAAACATCATTAACATGTTTTTTTTTAATAGACATGTATTAGTATCGATAAAATGAAAGCGAGACGAATCAATATACATAAGTTGATCAAGGGAGAAATTTAAACATACAATGAAACACTGACACCGATGGATGTCTGTAAGACAGAGACAGAGATTTGAGAGAGAGAAGGGGAAATAGAAGAAGAAGAAGTACAGATAAAAATATGGAATTTAAACGTAGTAAAAAATATTAAGTTCAGTTCCCACAGTATAAAGTTCAGTTCCCACAAATCAAATCTAACAGCAAGAGAGAAGTGATTTTATATTTTTGCAGGGTTATTCGAATACATAAAGGGTGCTTCAAAAATTCATTAAATCACTTTCAAAATGGAGACCAAACTTGGTGGTCAGATTAAATACTTATGATTTCCAGTGAAACTGCAGAGTTTTGATACGCATCTAGGATAATGTCAAATGTGTAACACACATTGTTTGTTTGCGCGGGGTTAGTCTGCAAATTCGGTGGGGTTTATTAAACATACTGGTTCGGAATACTTTGTAATCAAGGATGCTGCCAGGATTTTCAGATTGGGGGCGTAAAGTCAAAATTCGGAGGGTGGACGTAGAGTTTTGCACAGTTTCTATCAACTTTTGTCCGCAATATGTTAAAGTTGGGGGTAGTCTCGAGGTTTTCCGCTGACATCCCCTACAGGGACCGGGGTCTAGCGGAATCACTGATTGTAAAAAAAACAGTAGATAGGCCTACTGTAGGCCATGCTGACCCATTGATTCGATTTATACTTGATAACCCGTAGGATGAAGGAGAGATTTTAATTATTTCATTCCGTTTGAACAATGTTTCTTTAAGGGGAGACCAGGACCGGAGATGTGACCCCGATAACAAGAAAAATACGACGCCGAAATTCCCAGTTAAATAGGGTTTCCATACCGGGTCAATCGGGTTACCGGGTCACTTGTGTTTGGGTCAGGCCCTATTACCGGGTCATCGTAAGTGGCCCGAAATTGGCTCTGGAAGACGCAAAAAAGGAGAGAGTGTGTGTAAAGTAGGAGAAAAATAAAGATAAATAGATAGAGAGAAGAAGAAGAGAAAGACACAGCAAAGATACAATAGCAATACAACAACCAAGAGAGGAAGAGAAAGAGACCAATGAAAAACA
>JAGDQP010013200.1:11918-42250 GCA_022664845.1 Lepisma saccharinum | reverse complement strand
AAAAAAAAAAAAAAAAAAAAAAAAAAAAAAAAAAAAAAAAAAAAAAAGCACTGAATAATTTATTTTACGTTATTGGAATGTATCAGTGTTCAGTTCCAGTTAGATATGCCCAAAAACAGTAAACGTTTTCTTATCTTAACCATACATGCAATGCTAATCAAGTGTTTCCTGCCTCCATTTTGATCTCTTATATTCCCATAAATGGGAAATATGTTCAGTGAATGGGTATTCTAATCTCTAATTGACAAATAGAAAAAATGATTCAAACGTGGCGCAAGTCGTGGAAGTAATCTAGATTATGCTTTTAGTGTCCGGGTAACTTATTTCTGACACTCGCTACTTTTTTCATGTGAATGGCAGCGTGATTCACGCTATAAACTTCTAATTGGACTTCAAACCTTGCTTCGGTTGTTTGTTTTTTTTGTTTTTTTTTTTTTGTTTTTTTTAGCATCGTTGAGAAACTGAACGATATTTGTTTTTATAAGTCAAGCTACTGGAATTTTCCAGGCAGGCTGGTTGCCTAGTTTTTTTTTTGTTTGTTTTTTCAGGAATGTTTCGGAAAATTTTTCACAGTGCATTTATTTTCGATGTATATCTCAATTTACACACCAAATTCGGAAGAACGGATATTCCGTTAGAATTGAGCGTAATACTTCATCTCTCGAAAGTGGAAAGAGACCAGTCTTCAAAGCGAATTTACATAGGAGTTAAGATTAAACATTTCTACTCGAATAAATATGTGATTCTATGGTAGTTATTTTCCATGATAATTTAATCTCTTTGGGTTATGTTTTAGTAGTAGTCCAACGGAAATTTTCATCCTTTGAAAATTAAAAAAAAATTAAAAAACTACAAAATAAAATGAAAATGTAAAACAGAAGCAAATGGGAGCATTTATTCACAAGTACTAAGGGAAAATATTAATGTTCTTATTAATTTAGAGAGAAAAATTGAACTCTGAGTTAATTAAACCCCTGCTAACGATCTAACGCCTACGCTAGCCGGGCAACTGCGTGATAACGCCTTTGGAAGGGTCTTTATCGTCCCGTGCGCCACTTGAGAACAACGTTCAAAGATGTTTATTGTATCTATCTTCCTCCTGACGTCTTCTGGTATATTGTTGTCATTGAGAAAAGTTATCAGGTCTTCTGTTGTCATTTTAACCTCACACTTTGCGGTTAAAAATTACTGTTAAGAAACTTGAATATCACACATGCTGAATCGTGAATCACTAAAAGAATGATAAGTTTTTTTTTGTTTTTTTTTCAATTTTGATGAATAAATGACATCCGTTAAGCATCATAATTTCATCTGAAAAGGTCACCTTTTGTATGCAAAGCGATAGTGTTTCGTTAAAAACCTCTATTGTCGATTGAAATTCAATATTTTTATGAAAATATTCTCGTCAGAAACAGAGTAAAAATTTCGCTCTTTAAGGTGTACCTGTACTCGTTTGAACAAACTTTCAGAGGTAAATTAAACTCAAATACAGGTGTAGAAACTATAAAGTATGTAGATGGAAAGTGACATTAAAATTCTCTATTAAAATGAAAACAGTGAATTAGCAAGAACGATTTATGATTGTCTTCTTTCCTGTAAACTAGTTTCTACAAATAATGAAATACACCTTTGAGCACAAATTTAAAATGAAACAGAAATAAACTGAGGTGGATTCGCATACATCATATCTATTTCTTTATTGACTTGCATTAAAACACGAAAAACAGAGTTGGAGTTTTTCCATGCGAATAGTTCTTGGGAATGAAATTATTTTTAACTACTCATTGGCATATATGTAATCTAATCTGTTTAATCATAGTGCATGATACACTTAACTTTATCGTGCGAATTTTGAAATGAAAAGATTCAAGAAAATTCCAGGGGGGGGACTTCTCCCTGCCCCCTAAATGACGGGCCTGCCTAACACCTTACCCATCTCTTTCCGGGAGAATGCTCGCCGAGGGACGTCATGCCTCAGACTTAAAGGTCATAGCTACCAGCTTATTCCATAAATGAAAATAAAAAAGACATTTCCTTCATCACACTGGACACCATCTTGAGACTGCCCTGCTTCCATTCTTGCTATCCTGTACTTATTAACCGTAGAGATACAGTGCATACAGACATGTGGGCCGTGGTGGATCAAAAGTTAGAGCGCTCACCGCTGGCATTTGGAGTCGTCGGTTCAAACCCTACTCGTGTCATGTGGACTTTGTGATGGACAAACACCGTGTGCGTGGGTTATCTCAAGGGTTCTCCCGTTTCCTCCCACTTTCTTCATTTTACCAATTCATCCCATCATCCATCCGGCCTGAGTCAAAGTTAACTAAAAGCCTTGAAAAAATAAATACAAATAAAAAATAATAATTCAACAGACATATAACTGACTGCTTACAAGTGGCAATGTGGACCAATGACAGAATTTAATTTAAAAAAAAAACATCAAAGTCCAAATGTCGGGAAATTAACCTGAAAATATCTTGAGAAAATCGTAATATAACAGAAACTCTGTCTTCAGTTGCCAAACTAGTGTATTACACAATTCGTGCTTGACTAACCGAGCCACCGTAGCTCAGTGGTAAAGCGTTGGTGTAGCATTCGGGAGGTCGTGGGTTCGATCCGAGCGGCCGACCATCCTAAGGCTTTCCCTCAGTCACATGCCAGGATGGCACCTTCAACATAGGCCCTGGCCGACACCTTCCCGAATCCTTTTTTCTTCCCTAACCCGGTCTGAGCTTTAGATGCCTAAAGGCTAAAAATACATTTCAATTCGTGCTTGACTAATCTGCTAGAATTTTACGCTACTTGTACACTGCCACAACAGAAATAATAATATGTTCCTTGTTGTCTTAATTTTGGTTACCAGTGCAGTTCCACAAGAATCACGAACGTGTTATTACATATTTCAACTGCATTTCACTAGCTGTCCAATTATTACAATTAAGTTTTCAGAACTCCAGCTAAAAATTCTTCCAATATGTTGTAATATATATAGAATGTCCCTATATTTAGGCCTACTTGAGCATTACATACAGTCCCCAAAAGTATTTATTTCTCAAGGCTGGGAGTAAATCTATCTACATACTGATTCAGGATCAATAAGTATCACAAAAGATTCCTCCTGCCGCCGATCACCTGACTACTTTCCAACTCGAAACAGAATGAAAATGCGATCGATCACGTGATACATGAAAGATAGACGGAACCTTGAAATAAAGAGAAGTCAATGGCACATGCATACATACACAGGGTGTTACGAAACGAACATTCACAGTGAAAATTAAACATTTTGTTTCACATGGGTCCAAAAACGCACCTTTATAGGGAGAGTACAGTACAAACCAAAAAGTTGAAGCACTGAATATCAGAAAATAACGATCAGTCGTATTATCGTTCACGTTCTAAACTAGAAGGAAATATTGTAGAGATATTATTTTGATTTTAATTATTTTTTAAAATTTTTAGAACTTCCCACTTTGCACTTTTATTTTTTAGAAATTTGGTATTATGTTAGAAGTTTTCCAAGAGGCTTTTTAAAAATAATTTTAGAAATGAAAATACTGACATATAAATTTGTTTCAGTAATGTTTTTACTTACACGCAAATTATGTTGCATTACTCTACTGTAGCGCAAATACATTCTACGTTATTGAAATGCTGAGTCTTATTTAATGTAATTGAAATAAGGCCCCTCGTCACTCCCTCCCGCACTTTTTAAACATTTTTCAAAATATTTCAAAATCTAAAAGCATTATCACAATTTTAAGAAGATAGCTCTCTAGTACTTATAAATTACTATGAAATACAATGGACAGCGATCTCGAGATCTTGTCCATTGATTAGTGATACGTTGTCAATTAAATAATGACGTCATAATCTTTGACAACGTATCGCTCATCAATGGACAAGATCTCGAGATAGCTGTCCATTGTATTTCATAGAAATTTGTAAGTACTAGAGAGCTATTGTGATAATGCTATTAGATTTTGAAATATTTTGAAAAATGATTTTTAAAAAGTGAGGAAGGAGTGACGAGGGGCCTTAATTTGAATTATTTTAACCTCTAGAGTCGGGAAGTCGTGGGTTCAATCCCAGCGTTCGATCATCTTGACTGACGTTTTTCCAGGCTTTCTTCTGTCACATCAGAAAATACCGGGATGGTACCTTCAACTTAGGGTCTGGTCAATATCTTCCCGCATCGTATCCCGGCCTGAGCCTTAGATGCCTAAAGGCCATAAATGAAAATTCAAATTCAAAATTTAACTTGTAGAGACAAAGCTTGTAGTTAATAATTGTTGGATACAGAAGATAATAAATGTATTTATTAATTTTAGTAGATAGAGCTGATAAGTTTTTAGTTTACTTTTGTAGCAGTTGAGCTTAAGAACTCAGCCAGCGGTTGTTGTGATGATATGAAGCCAGACGAAGAGCAATGGAATACTGAGCGAAAAAAAGCTATATATATATATATATGTGTGTGTATATTAGAGATTGCTTTGGTATATTATATATACAGTATATTGTTCACTGGACTGTTACTCTTGATTAAAACTATCTGTTTATATTGTTCACTGGACTGTTACTCTTGATTAAAACTATCCGTTTATGCGTAAATTTAAGCTATTTTGCGATGTTTTGTATAACCGAGAAGTTTTCATACAGAATATTTTATTTAGGTTTTTCTTTTTCTATTTTACGTAAAATATGCTGTTAATTTATTTATTTTTTACATTAAACTGCTTGCTTGGTTTTTGTACCTATGTTAGGTCTTTTATGATTAAATTATCATTCTGTTAACCTCGATAAACTTTATTTCTATATGAGCCTGTCTGGTAACTTTGACCTTCGGCCCGTCACGATTCGCCCCTCAGCCATTAAAATCCACGACCCTGCCGGGACTCGAATCCGTGACCTTCGAGTCGTTGGTCTACTACCGTAGACCGCACGGTAGAGTCTGCATGAGCTCGGGCCTACAAAGCATAGATCACTTCAGGCTTGGGCCGTAAATTTTTAAATATATAATGACATTTCTCGGACCTAACTTTGCAAATATACTGTACAACGATATTTATCGCACCGTTCTTTCGGGAGAACTTTCAAAACACATCTAAATTTGTAGCTTCGGTAAAACAGGAGACACCCACACTGAAAATCTGATTATCATTGCAATGAGAGTGCAGAACAAAAACTGTGTAGTGGAGAAATAAACTGAAAGTAACAGAAATAAACATGCTTAGCTTGTCTGTGAAATTACTGTTTCTTCCACTGAATTAAAAGAACAAACGCATTCAGAGTAAGAATTTGCACAAATGGACATTTTGTTTTAAATATTTAAAATATTCATATCGTTTGTTAATTTACTACTAAACAATGATTGAGCTCCAGGGCTGAGTGAGTTGAGTCAATACACGAAAGTATTTCCATTTCATGAGACTACGAACACTGCTTTTTAGAGAATTCATATAGTTAGTAAGTGTAAACAATAACCTTTATTTCGTTGTTCTCTTTGAGATACGTAAGCTTTCAAACCGCAAAATTAAACCTCTAAAATACAATTTTTGCATTATTAAGTTTCTGTAATTCGGGCTTCTTTCGGGCTGATTTGATTATCACACGGCCTCGGGCCTAAAGGCTAAAACATATTTCGGGTTCGGGTCGGGCCTCACATTATAAATTCACGGGTCGTGCCCGGGCTAAAAATTTCGGCCCGTGCAGACCTCTACCGCACGGCTACCCGGCCGGCAACCATTCTGTTAACAATATCAAAGATGATTAGATTACGAAAATGAAGAAACGATCTAAACATTCATTTGGTAGCGAACGAAACGGAACTATGTAAAGCAAGAAAGGCCTTACTTCTATGAAATTTGTCGTTTTAATAAATGCAACTGAATTAGGTGCTGGAATGATGTACTTGAGGAAAAATACTTAACAATCCTACTCAATATCCTCGTTCTGAACTAGATTACCTATTGCCTAATAGAGTTTGGGGATGGGTGTGAACAGCACTCCTCCCTTAGAATAAGATTTAAATATTAATTATATCTATGGCAGCTTCGAACCTTCGATACGTAAATAACATAATAATTAGAAGTTTTAACAGAACTTGGAAGAAAATGGTGCAACAAAATGACAACGAAAGAAAACAGTCAATTTTGTACCTTCCTCCTCCTCCTCCTCTTCTTTTCTCTTCCTGAATCAACACAACTACGAAACACAATCCTTTTCCACTGTACATAAAAAAACTACAAACTTCCAAAAGAAAAATTCCCTTTCCTCTCAGTTTTATGGGTAGATACAACCATTTAATTAAATACGGAGTTGTTATTTTGAAGGCAACAAAATTCCAAACTGGAAGTTAGAAAACAACAGCTGGCAATGATATGGGAAACAAGATGTATTTTCATTTAAATTCCACATCGTCGTCCGGCAAAATTCCGCAAACCCCTTTTATTCTCTAAACAGAGTCATCAACTGGAAAAAAAAAAAGTATTTCTCTGCTTTCCCAAGCGATGTTTCGCAGGATCTTTTTAACCTAAAAAATTCTCTTTGCAGGCATGTGGATACCACAGAAAACTGTGTGTGTGAGAGAGAAAAAATACATTTAACTTCCAAACCTGAGAATATCATTTGCACAATTCAGAACCACTTACCATTACTTTTGTTACTATAGATTCTGCATGCTAAATGAAATTTAAGAATTTCAGCAAACCCAATCAGTCAGCTAATGCAGAAGTGGAATTTCAATCATTCGTCATAAAACCAAAGTGATGCTATGCGAAAAGAAAACTACAATGGGCTATCAAATTACTCAAACATTTATTGAACATTAGCTTCGTTAGACAATAAACGAATAATTACGTGAACTGTTTTCACATTCTGAATTTGAAACCAAAGATACACTGAATCAAAACCTGATGTACATCTACTATGTAATTAACATCGTTATTTAGTAAATGTGCCTGTCTAGATTTACAAATTCTATACATTAATTTGAATCTTCTGCAAATGAGCGGAAATAATTGAAAAACAGTTACATTTATGGCTAACGACCGATCAGCCGTAGCTCAGTTGGCAGAGCGTTGGCTTAACCATCGGAATGTCCTGGGAACGATTCCTGTGCGGCCACCTAACCTGAAGATTTCCCAGGGTTTTTCCTCAATTACACTACGTAAATACCAGGAAGGTACCTCCAAAACTAGGCTCTGATCGACTACCCACCACACGGAAAAAAATTAGTTTTAACTAAGTCAAGATTTTGCTAGGTTGATGACCAAAAGGGTTGCCCATAACCTACTGGTTGTTTACCACAACCCTTTCGAGACATGAAAGTACCTAATTCTGTAGGTAAATGGTAACCCATTGAAAAGGTTTAACAGAAATTAGGGTAAAAACAACCAATTCGTGGATAGTCAGTTACCTACACGATTGGTACAAGAAGGAATAAACCAACAACACGGTTAATTTAAACATGATTAACCCACTGCTCGGTTATGCTAACCGTTTAATGTGCAGGTAAATTTAACCTTCTGAGAATTAGTTATTTTTTAACCTTGATGAGGGTTACCTGAACCGAGTCTCATCTATACGAGATGGCGTTCATTGAACTCTGAAGGGCTTCCACATGGAAGTTTTGTACCAACGCCAAAACGTTACGGTAAAGCTTAGGAGGTAATCTAGCAACCCTATATCTAGGAATGTAGTGCTATATAAATTATTATTAATATTCTATTGATGAGAAAGTGTAATATGCAACATTGAAATTCATATAATGAATATCACAGTAGCGCAACTTGTGAAATATACGCATTATCGGTCGTAAGCTTCAAGTGTTCGGTGGTGTAGTCGTTAGTGCTTCGGACTACAACGCATGAGGTCCCCGGTTCGATCCCAGCCCGGCGCGCATTTTTTTCTTTTTTTCAAAGATAACTATAATAAGCTACATAGTGTAAATCATAACGATAACTTACTTCCAGACGATTTTACCACATTTTTTTTTTTTTTTTACAAATTTTCGTTGGGATGGGTTAAAATAACTAAATACAGTTGTTTGTCATAACCCTTTAAAATAACCTACGTGGAGGATTAAATCAACCCACTGGATCTAACCTTTTTAGCTGGGTTGCGGTAACCTTGTACTTATTAGGCTCTATATTTACCAACTCACTCTGTTACATTAACCCATTTTTGGGTTGCTAGTAACCTTTTATTTCTTTCCGTGCAACATCCCCGCCAATAACGTCTAAAGGCCATAAAGGAATTGAATTCAATGCAGTGTTGGCTAACGGTGAAAGGCAGCAACATTTTCCGATCCTCGATATCCATATCAAATATTAAAAGTTACTGCAATGTACGTTATGCTAAATAATCCGAATTGCAAATGTCATCTAATATCTACCAAAGAGTGACATATTTGAGTTTCGTATTCTGTGGTTGGTGGAGGGAACCTCGAGCGTTTAATTCGATAACTTAAATACCACTAACAAGTATTAAATTTGAAGAATACCGTAGCTGAAAACTCGATAACACGCAAATTATATACTGAATTTCCAAATAAATAGTATTTCCGTAAATAAAATTATAGGAGCTTTCAAATGATGTATTAGTTGACCCATGTTGCCACTTAAGGAAAATGGAGGTTTTGCCACTAGATCGCGGCTAATTGGGCTGTACGCTTCATGTTGATAACAAAAGCTTGCTGATGTCTCTTCCTATTTAGGCCTATAATAGGTACTTAAGGATATTCATAACGTTTAAAAGGGCAAAATATTACATCTTTTGAGAATTTCCTATGTAAAATTAGGATGCATTTCAAACGCAATTTCTCCCAAAGTATTAACGAAATACAGTAACAACGTTTTTACAAATAGAATCAAAGGACCCACCCAATTCACTGGCCCCATGTTGCCATTTAAGAGAAATGAAGGTTTTGCCACTAGACCGCAAAGAATGGGGATGCAATGTTAAAATTGTTACAGTAATCCGTCTCTTTCAAAACTAAAGTTGACGTATTTCGGAATTTCTCAAACAAACCACTAGAGAACGAAGGAAACTTTTCGTTGGACCACCCAGTTTCGTTGCAATATTTTAAGGCTGAATCCAAGTAGGGTTTCCAGCCATTTTTGTTTTACGTCAATTATTCAAATTTAAGTGCAATTGGACAGAAAATAACTTTCACAAAATATAGGTTGTTTCATATTTCAATAACTAATACAATTAGGTTTAAAGAAATGTTATCAGAAACTTCAAAACTATGTCCATACAGTTTTCGATCCTGGGACTGTCCAAAAACTGTATGGACATAGTTTTGAAGTTTCTGATAACATTTCTTTAAACCTAATTGTATTGGCTATTGAAATACGAAACAAGCTATAGTTTGTGAAACTTGAGTAACAGACGTAAAACCAAAAAGGCGGGAAAACCTATTTGGATTCAGCCTTAATCAGATTTTAAATAATAGAACATTCACAACTTCTTGTAACTTTTAGCAATGAATCTCTACAATTGCCTCATGTCAAAGGAACAATAATATTGTACCCTTATTATTTATCAACACCACCAAACTAATTGTTGACATGTAATGCACATTTTTTTTTCTTCAGAGAGAGAGAGAGAGAGAGAGAGAGATGTATGTGTATATACAGTTAGAGCAAAAAGTATTGATACACCTAACAAAATTATTAAAAATCTGCATAATCCCTAGTACATGGAACTTTGTTATGAAAGTTAATAAAGTAATTTATTCTCACACTTGTTAGACAATATTCTTCAGAAGATCAAAAGCAAAATATTGTACGAAAGGCTGCTGTCAGATAATTTTTTTTAAAAAAAATACAGAAAATGAACGAGCAAAAAGTATTGATACACTAATATATTTCGTCAACTTTGGGTGGAACGGGAGGGGTGGGGAGCTGCTCGTCCTATTTAGTTTTCAGTCTGGATTGCCTTGCGTTTGTATATTCACGACGTGCTGTACGGTAGCTAAAATAGTAGTGTGGAAAACCTGTAAAATGGGGCGAAAAGGGAAAGAGACCACAGAAGCAGAATGAAAGGCAATTATTGGCTTACATATTCAGTGTAAATCATGAACTTAGACATCTAAACAAGTTTTAAGATCAAAGCCAACAATTCAACATATAATATGTAGGGTTAATGAAAGAAAATCATTGAAGAATGGCCACAGATCTGGGCGTCCCAGGAAACTAAACAAATACACTGAAAGAACATTGATTAGAAAAGTAAAGGGTAATCCTAAAATGAGTGCACCAAAATTAGCAGTTGCACTTAGACAAGAGGGAAATATAGATATCTGTGATAGCACTGTGCGAAATTATCTGCGGGGTAACGAGTTACACGGAAGAACAGCCCGTAGAAAATATTTTGTAAGCGAAACGCGTAAGAAGAAAATTCTGCATTTTGCTAACCAGAATATAAACGCGAGCCCAGCATTGTGGAATCACTTCCTTTTTACGGACGAAATCAAAATGGACATTTTTGGTTCAGATGGGAGGGAAAAGGCGTGGAAGCAAAATAGTACCGAGCTGAAATAATTGAATAATTGGCAAAATCTCCAATTCGCTGTAAAGCATGATGATGGTTCTGTGTTAGTTTGGGGTTGTATCAGTGCTTCTGAGGTGGGGAATCTGCATTTTATTGATTAGGTAATGAACCATAAGGCCTATATTAACATACCAAAGTCTAATTTCCATATGTCAACAGAAAAAATGGGGTTTACAGATAATTTTATATTTATGCATGATAATAATCAAAAACAGAGCTCATAATACATGATTATGGATTATTTACAACACAGCAAAATACATGGAAACTTCTCCAGTCTCCAGACATCAACCAAATTGAACAATTGTTGGGCATATCTAGAAAAAAGAGTGCGTGCAGCACAGATTTCAAACAAACAAGACTGGAAAAGTGCGTTAATAGAAGAATGGGGCAATATTCTGACATCGTTGACTTCCAAATTGGTGCAGTCAACGCCTCATCGATTTCAGGCCATCCAAAAAATGCAAAGAATACCCTACAAAGTATTAAACGCCCAATTAAACCACAGAACATAGGACACAAATAGTGATAATTTGGATTGTATCAATACTTTTTGTTCTTGTATATTTTGTTTGTTTGTCTTTAAAATTCAATTTTTATGATTTTATTTTTCCAAAATATGACATTGTTGTCGTTGTTTAATTTTTTAGAATCAAATTAAAAGATGAACAGTTTTTTGTTTTGTTTAATATATTTAATTACCACCCAAGCTGTAATTTTTGTCAATTTTTTTAAGTGTATCAATACTTTTTGCGCTAACTGTGTGTGTGTGTGTGTGTGTGTGTGTGTGTGTGTGTGTGTGTGTGTATATATATATATATATATATTGTATATATATATATAAATGAGCTTCTGCGTAGCCTAGTCGGTAGCGCGCTCGACTTCAATGCGAGCGGTCCCGGGTTCGATTCCCGATGGGGGCTCAAATATTTCGGTGTTGACCCAGCATCGTGAGGACAATTGGGGAGCTGCTGTGAATAAAAGACAGTGGCGACGATCACAGTGAGAGCTTCGGCTCTCCTCTCCCAACCCGTTTGGTCAGCGTGGGAGCAGTAGACCAACTCCTCCCTTCGGGGAGAGGCCTCATCCACTAGTGGATTGAATATGGCTGTGATTTATTATTATTATATATATTTAAATAATGAAGGAATATTGGAACAATGCTCTCACTGAACTTCTAATACACTCTTATGTAACAAGTGCAATTTTATTACTGTCATTCACTGCCAACATAATTACACTAATTAATGTTTCAGCAATAAGAGATACAATCTTTCTATTTTTTCGTGTATTTAACAAACCTTGTAATCAAACCTGGCCACCGAATACATTCTCTGAAGCTCTAGAAGGAAAGTGTACGTCTGAGATATTCCTGCCAAAATTTCGCGTCATTTGGATAATAATAACAGAAATTATACATTTATTTATATAGCTCTGTGATTTTAAACGACAATCGCGAATAGTCAATATGATGATTTTCAACCTTTCTTTGACGTCATATATCTCTGGAATGGAACGGAGTGCAAAAGTGATATTTTACATTTCTTTCTAACTTGATCTACATTACTTGCGGACAGAAAATCATTCAAATCTGAGAAGGTCACCCTGGAAGATTAGTTTAATTTGGGTGATTTGAGCTGGAATGACCCTATACCAAAGCTTCCGTTCTTTGCAGGTTTTATCACCTTACTTGGAAACTCGATTTTAAAAGTTTTCGAGTTAACTGCATCGAGATGTATCGATTGTAAATTGAATACCATTTGGAAATTTCTAATACCGAATGGAATTTATGTAGGCTACATCAGCGTGCTGTTATGTGGGTGAACTTATTTAGGCAGACTCCGCTAAACTCAACTCATTAATCACCCCTGCAGAGAGAAAAAGGGAGGCTCACTTATAAATAAACTAAGAAAACAATATCTCGAGCCACCTTAAGAAGTTTACTCCAGCCTCAACAAACACACAAGAATAACCATCAATACCCACATGACGTACAATTATAAGACGACACGAAAAATAAATTCACGCGACCGAATATCAAAATCGATGTTACGAATCAATTCTACGAAGATGAGTTCCCTGCACATTTTCTCTAGAATGTGATAAAGTATTTATTCACTAAACACAGGTTCTACGGCCGGAGCCTGAGATGTCGAAAGGCTGTAAATAAATTTCAGTTTAAATTTACAATAGGTGCTTATTACAATGTTCAACATACAAATTATATATACAGGGTGGTAACGTAATGCACCGACAAACTGCAAGTACATCAAAATATTAAGATAAAAAGTCTAGTTACTGGGGTGGAAATTCCGCCATGTTTCGGAACGGTAGATCTCATTCGGCGTGTTATGGTCACGATTTCAAACCTGCTTTATCCAAATGTAGACATAAAATTGTGCAATGCGTGCGCGAGGGATTCCTCAAAGGAAGATGATTCTTTGGAGAAAAGGCACGTCGATAATGAATAAGAGGACTTCGTGTGAGCAAGATGATGTACGCAATCACCAAGTTCAGCCTATAACATCGTGCGAGTGTAGTAAACATTCTTTAACGTTAAAGCTTGGAATGGCAAAATTGTTTATTATAAGAGCTTGACAGAATGTGAAACAAAAATCAAGATTCTGAACAAACAACCGGAAAACACTTTTCATGCCACACACGGCGCGTTTGGCAGCTTAAGATACACTCAAAATCTCATTGTACTACAAGCACAGAAAAAATTTAACAAAAAATAAACTTTATGTGAACGTACTTTTAAAAAAATCAGTGTAATCAATCTTTTTATTGGCTTCTGGCCCATGGTGCACATTAAGTTCATATTTACTGTAATTCACATTATCTACACTTCATTTTGAGAAAACTTTTATGGATCATTCATTTATTATTATTTAGTTATTACTACTACTACTACTACTACTAGCAATAATATAAACTATCTTGTCGCTAATCGCCCACAATGATATGTTTCAATCTATTTTCTATGTAGCTTCGTCGTAATGCTGATTTTCTTCAATGTCTTCTTCAAAATTGTCCACAGGGCCTCAATGAGATTCATTCTTGCATATTTTCATTGCTATTACTTAATTCTGACTTTTTTTTTAATCTTCTTCTACTGCAATGGTCCTTAACCTTGTTTGAGCCACAGCCTCCTTTAAGAACCTGATGGAAACTATGGAACCCCTTCCCAGAAATAAACAAATTTGTGCATGCAATGTATATATATGTATTGAATTTTATTATAAAGACATATGGAATTCACAATTAGAAGTAATCTGTCACAATGACAATATTTCAGCAACTGATGCATGAGCCTGTGACGAGTTTCATTCATAAAAAAATACTTCCGACGCAAGCTAAAGTAATTCCAAATAGTCTAATTAGTATTTGCACAACACTTACGCCGTTTGGTACCTCAATGACACCTGGTCTATTACTTCCCCTTTATTGCCGAAAGTAATTTAGCTGTACATTTCCCATACTCCAGGACCTGGCTGGCATAACTCTGCAATCGTGAACCACACATTGACACACTAGGGGACACCCCTCAACCCGACGTAAATACGCCACTGACCTTTTCCTCTGAGATGCATACCAATGAGCCTATTGCGTGAAGTAATAATAGAATCTACTTCTGAAACGAGGAAATACATGTTTTATTTAGCTGAATTACCCAGAATTTCACTTTTCGATCTTACGCAATGCGAAGCATCTTGTTGGAAGAGTTCCAAATATTTTGAGACTTCATTGAAGTCATCAGGATTTATCTTGGATTCAGATGATATTTATATTATTATTTATACGATACATATATTTAGTGAAACCATAATAAGTCATGCTTCACCAATTGCTTCTAGTGGGGCCCACTGCTAAGAGGTTTGCCGAACTATCCAGATTCGCAAGGAATCACCATGAAAATGTTCATAACAAAGAAATAAAACGGGATTTAATTATATCGGGTTTCATTATTTTTATCCTTCATATGAGAGACTGGCCGCCGCCGCTACCTTCACTATTACGACTCTTATGGGTTATAGCAAAGTTCAAGACGTGGGACGGGCTGTACGGCGCTGCGCAGATCCGAAATGTAAACATTCTACAACCAATACCAATCAATACATACTTCTGTCAATGAGAGAAGGGAAAATATCAGCCCTGGTCTAAATTCAAGTAACGATTTCGTCAATCGCTCCAGTGAATCTGGTAAGAATAGAGAAACCGTGAGAATCACTCACGTAAGTAAAATTATGTTGATTGAATTGCTATTAACGCCCTAAACGAGCTAATAAGCTTCTCAGTGGGCTCCAAACCACTCCATTCAATGGACCATCAGAGGAAAATTAACTCCTAACCAGGCGCACATAAAACAAGCTATTATTCTTCTTGACTTCTCGACCACCCTGAGATCAAGTGGAACTAGAACCCGCGCCGCTCGAACACGAGCTATTATTCTCAAACATCGATATCCCTGATAGAAAGGGGTCAAAGGTGACTGACTATACGAAGTACAAACCTCTATGCGTACATTTTCTTCTTATCCCCACTTGAAGTTTTCACTTACCTGGAAGAAAAAAATAATATTAAAATAGTTTTATATTATCTATACATTGGATACACAAATACCTTCTTATCAAATTAAACTTGCATAAAATCACCAAAAAAAAAAATGGAAATAATCACAATTTGATTCAACTATCCTAGACATGTAAAAATTCGGCCGATTATAAGGCAAGCCAACTATGAAGGCCGGTATCAGAGCAGAACACCGGTGATCCAGTCCGAAACATGACCCGGTCTGGGAACTATAATGAACTAGGAATTTTCGGCGTCGTACTTCTCGTGTTCTGGAGATAACCCCTCCAGTCCCGAGAACCACTGAATGAAACACTGTTCAAACGCAACGAAACGATTAAAAGCTCTGTTTTGTCCTCCAGGATACCGGGTCAAAATCAGGTCAAGCCGGGTCCAAAGCTTGATCCGGTGACCCATTTCAGCTCTGGCCGGTGTGCGTGGGAGGTGTAACATTTTCTTTTAAATTTATGTCAAAGGTAGGGTGTTACAGTCTGCCTTATGGTCGCATTAAAACTCTGCATTTGTTCGAGGGCCTTTTGCTATTTTCTCTAGCAGTGCTGAATGTTTTTTTTTGTTTTGTATTGTTTTTTTCAGCTATAAACACATCTTCTTTGTTATTGTGCTCATTAATATGGTAAATCTTACGGAGCACGAGCATGAAGATATACTTGAAATTTACATTGAACGTGGAAAATTAACAGTACTACCCAAACGGAGTGGAAATTCAGAATGACTACTGGGGTTAATATAAAAAGCAAACCAACGTTTATACAAATATTTCGGAGAAAATAATTGCTTCAACAAAGCGCATCAACGTGGCAGAAAAGGTATACCTTCTTCCCGGAAATGTTCCAAGAAACTGAGATAAAGTGATTGTTTGAGTTCTTGCGTTACCCAAGAGGTCTTGGCGTCGTTGGATAAATTACGTTGACGAAATTGTCTGTCTATCACATTTTTGAACAAGATCAAGCAAGTTCAGGAATTGGATGAACTGCGAATTGTTGTTACGTTGTGTCCTTGAATTTATCACTCCTGATATTCTTGAAAGAGTCTTCATGACTTACTTAAAACAGGATTAACTAATGTAATACAGCAACCATTTTGAATGAAGCTCGGAAGAAAATTATGAAAGAAGGTTACTGTTTGCTAATCAACACCAATGCGCTGTACGTATGAATGTTTACCACATTACAGAGTAACGTACTAACTACAGAACAGTATAATTCTAATGAACTTTCGCAAGTCATAAGGTGCTTTCACAAATGAGGGAAAAAGTACTATATCTCGTATTTTTTTTCGTATCTCTGTCATTACCGATAATATAAATGCCTACTGCACCGTGCATACGAATATGATTTCCCACGAAGACAGGTGTTCCAAACTGTAGGTGATAGCAGTCGGTTATGATTGTGATCTCTCGTACTTCATCTATTCTCTGTCGCACAGCAAAACCACCTTTTCTTATCAGTAGACGACCTCAACTTTCTCCCATTATGAACTGCGTGCCTTACGTCAATGTTCCTAACGTTGCCGTACTTCAAGCGCTTCCCTCTCTACCGCAAGTGAAACCTAATTCCTGTGCTGTTTAAAAATAAGAAGGTCTGTAAAGGAGATAGAAGGACTGTCATTTAAAGTTTGGCAATAACGTTTTCCATTCTTCAGCAGCTGAACAGTGGGTCGGAAATGATTTATGACTGAAGCGGTTTGTCCTTTAGATCAAGAATTTCAACGAAAATGATTCCAAAGAAACGCGACAAACAATATAAGGTAAGTGTACCGATTATGGCCCGGGTCCCCAATATGGCCCACCCCTCAGATCTCTGCAGCTATCCGTTGTTGCTACTAGATCTCACAATAAATTATATCCTCATGACAAAAGAAAGCATTTTCCCGTGACTCATTTGTTTGCGATTAGCGTGAGCGGCATCAGCTACAGTTGAAGTGGAATATTGAGCAAGAAATTGGTTGCTGTTATTTGAGCATAGTAAGTAATGTGTCGTTTCAGTATCTATAGTTGAAAACCTAATCAGTATAATGCGTGGATAATGTAGCTATGCTAGTATACGTGATTATAAAATGTGTGTGACGCAATGCAATGCATTGCATTGTGTAACTAGCAAGCGCCAGAAAAAGCACAGATGTCAATAGTGCGCAATATGGCCCACCGTCATATTGGGCAAAATGCATAACTGTTTAAAATGAAAGCATTGGGTATTTGAATTATTTGTACTTAACACACATCATCATAATATTTAGTAATTAAAACGAAGATTATGCCAGGTAATAAGGAAGCTTTCTTTTCCAATACAAAGAATAAGAAGATTAAAACCAAAACAAAACAAGTATCATCACGTTTAAAACGATCAGAATTTCTGTAACTGCTTCTAAGTACTGAAGAACCGACACTGAGTTGCTCCAAGTCTTGCGCATCTTGGTTTTGTTACCTTTGTCAGCAAGACAGGGTTGCAGACATGCTCTTTGCGTTTCTTAGCGGAAATACGTTCATGAAGAATGTGTTGGAATCACCGCTAAAGATCACGGACCATTTCTTTGTCCCTCATGTGAGACGTGGCGTTCTAAACTTCTTCGTTTGTGTTACACTTTTTCTTATTTATTCATGTTTCGCCTTCATGTATGTTCACTTGTTTTTCACAAATTTTGGTATTTTGTATTAATGCAATTTCTTGTTTTTTCAATGTCATATAAATTATGTATGTTTGAAATGTATACCTCTCAGTATGTAGTATATATGAGCAATACAGAAAGGTTACACATTATTTTTGCCATACGTTCCTATTTTCTATAGCAGGCCATATTGGGAACACCATGTTCCTAATATGGCCAACTGCCACCATTTTAGTTTTCGATTTATTACATTGTTATACGTCATTTCAAGGAAGCAAATTTTTGTTTTTCAATTGAGCAAATAGTCTCCCAACTTGATGGTTTAGTCGATTCGCACGAATAAATACTTTTTCTTAGTGAAAAACATCACCAAAGTTAAGGTGGACCATATTCGGGCCCCATACCTTATGTATCGATTTCAAACTGAACCGAATATGCATACGCAGTGGTTAAACAAGAGTCAGTTTCCAGAACCTATAGTCAAACAAGGGCGTTTCGAACACAATGTGCTGCTCTGTGTCTGGTGAAATTATGACGGGTTAATTCACCACGGTCGTTTTGCATGGTCGAACCATCAAAGCGAACCCATGCTCCGAACAGTTGAAGCGGATGTATACAATTGTGCGGCAAAAATATCCCGGCTCTGGTCAACGGAAATGGAAGTGCTTCTACTCAGCACAACAACGCAAAACCGTATTTCGTTCGAACGACTCAGAATAAGCTCCAGGAACCTAAGGGAACAGAACCACACCCAGCATATAGTCCGGACCTTGCACCATCATTTTATTACTTGTTTCAATCTATTAGATACTTCCTGCGATCACGACATTTCAGCAATCATGAGGAACTAGAAGCTGCCGTGGATGAGTGTTTCACCTCGAAGGATAAGAACTGGTATCGGCGTGTCATCGAAGAACTGGCAGGAACGTGGCTTACGGTGCAACACTATGGTCTTCGCTGTAACTTGACGAATAAAGCAAGCAAGAAAGCGACCAGAATAATGCAAAACTTTTGACTCACCCTTGTACTTCCATGGAAGCAGTTTCTGTATTTTGATTTAGATATTAAAAATCTTCTGGTTTAAAATTTTAGTGCCCTTCCCCCTTTCTACGTAACTATGGACAAAACAAACGTTTTTGCTGCTGTAAAGCCTTTGCTTCATTAATTTTTGTCGTACAAATAACATTTGCACAAGCCAAAGGCATTCAAAAATCTTTGAATACGTTATTTGCAAGGTTTTGCTCTCTCTTATGCTTTGCAGCAAAGCTTTTGCCATTTCTAAACCAATTATCAGTACTAAGAATGCTCCTACCAGTAGGTCTTCTTTGTACGTGACCAGCTCAAAGGCTTGTGGACTACATTTTTACGAGCAATACCCCGAACTCAAGGACAGAAGTGAAACGATAATTTAATTATGGAGAGGCTGTGGGAAGACGAAAACACTAGCTTAAATGATCATAAAACCAACGCGAAAACGTTCTTTGAAGAAAGAAAGAAAAAATTATATCTCTGAACCCATTCCTATAAATATCAATGTGACTGGCATACAGAAAAGAAAAAGCACATTTAAAAGCAGAACACATTTTCTCCCTCGTTTCAGAATAAGAATACTGCCAACCGCACACGCTTTTATTAGATTATATCGTATTTAAAATGTCAGCTCTTCCACATTGAATTACTGTCATTTTTTTAAAAAATCACATGTTACATATTTATACTAATATTCCTTTAGATAGATGCGCTTTTTTGCGAAACTCACCGAACCTCTCCTTGAATTCTCACTAAATCTAATCATTTATACAGATTTTTTAAAATGCATTATTTCGCTCAGAAGTGAATTTGTTTTATTTTACTGTTAGTTCATCATACGAGGGTCGTCCACAAACTACATGATTCGTTAGACTGTTAGTAGTCTCCAGACTTAAGTTTTACTTAAGCGATCACTCGATCCTATTTCTACGTTCATCTACATTATTTTCAATATTACAAAATGGCAAACACGAAAGCAAACACAGCAATTTTGGAAAGAAAGCATTTAAGTACCAGCAAGTTAACGTCATAGCCAAAGCTGAAACGGGTCATCGGGCTCATGTTTTGGGACCCGGTAACCCATTTGGAGCTACTGAGCCGGAGGGCAAAGCATAGATTTAATTCTTTCATTATTATTAGAGATCGAAACTTGATCAAATGTAATCTTTTTTCCTGAAGGTTTGGCAACGATGTCAACTTTCAACGAAAACTCATTTCACTCGAAACTGAAGCAGAAAACTTATTTATTTATAAGGGAGCTTGCCCCAGTACTGGACAGTAGTAATTCTAGCATTCCGACGCTAGAGAGCAGTAATGTCCTACATGCATCTGTAGCATTTATCAACAGGGTCAGTGTTTGGCGCCAATTGTTTGTCGTGTGCGCCAGTCTGAATTCAATCGCTTAAAAGTGATCCTCGTTGCTTTCTTTCATTACGCAAATAACTTTTATAGAAGTTTGTCACCCACATCAGGTAAGTGAAGTATATTTATCTTACTCTCATAATAATTCTGAATAATTACAGAAGGGTACAGTGTGGAAGCATTAACTAAAATTAAAATGTCCATAGTCTTCAGTTTGTAACATTTCTTTCTAATAGGTCGTGTGGTCCCAGTATCGGACAGAAGAAATGATCTTGTTGCTAATATAGCCTATTTATTTTCAGAGACTTGGTACATGGATAGCTACATACAAGAAAGGGAAATGGGATGAAGAAAGCTTTGGATAGTGTGTTAGCGGGAAACTGTAGCGTTTGGAGAGCTGCTGGACAATGTTGTGGTCCCAAAAGTACGTTAGAAGACGGTGTGTGTGTGTGCTATCAAAACGGGAAAATGGATTAAAATATCACCTTCAATGGGCAGATTTAAAAGAACATTCAACGATGAACTGGAAAATGAACTGGTTAATTATCTAAAATACCTGGAAAATTGTTTGTTGCCCGTCAATTAAACAGATTATTAACTATAGTGTATGTTCTGGCTGAACAGCTCAAGTTACAGCATCAGTTCAATAGAACAAAGAAGATAGTGTAAAAAGTGTCAAAATGTATTGCTTGTACCAACGGTGTTAATATTAGTCACTTGTGTAAATTTTATAGGAAGAAACATTGTTGCGGTGAAGTATTATTTTAAAGTTTTTTGTTTTTTAATTTCTACTCATTTTTAACACTTTTAGGCTGACACTCGTAATAGCTCATCCTGTGCGCCAACATTGTAAGTACTGAATAATGTAATACTATTAAGATAGCAAATAAATTGTATTTCCCAACTACAACATAATATTTGCCAACAACCATTCTTCAGTTTGATATTTATTACTAAACTGTCCGTTACTGGGAACAACTTTCTGATCAACGCCATTTTGAGCATTTTAGAAAATCGAAAAATTTTGTTCATATCTTACAATAAAAATATTATTGATGTACTATGTTGTTATCCATGGTGTGATTATTGTCAGTTGAATATGTTTTAAGAAAATAGAAAAAAATGTTTAGGTGTCCGGTACTAGCTCTCCCTTCTATGCTTTTTTTTTAGTGTATTTTCTTGTTTCTAGATCATTCTTTAGACATTTTTTTAAGGGTTTAATATTATTTTCAACATTTTTGCCTTTCTATAATTACTTACATGTTTCACACATACAAACATGCATAATACCAGTGGCATAGAAATATATATATATATAAACCACAGCCATATTCAATCCACTAGTGGATGAGTCCTCTCCGCCTCTATTGCTCCCACGCTGACCAGACGGGTTGGGAGAGGAGAGCCGAAGCTCTCACTGTGATCGCCACTGTATTTTATTCACAGCAGCTCCCCAATTGTCCTCACGATGCTGGGTCAACACCGAAATTTTTGAGCCCCCACCAGGAATCGAACCCGGGACCGCTCGCACTGAAGTCGAGCGCGCCAGAGACTAGGCTACGCAGGAGCTCATATATATATATATATATATATATATATATATATATATATATATATAACTCTAGTGTATTTTAGTATCTGCTACTGTTTGACTCATTATTTTTCCCCATTAAGAAAGATCCTAACATTAGAGAGCTATACAGAAATGTTCACAATCCGGAATACCATTTAAGAGGGCTCCTCGCACCCATTTTTAACATTTTTCAAAATATTACCAAAAAAAACTAAGAGTACTATCAAAAATATAAATTCATAGCGCACTAGAACTTACAAATTACTATGAAATGCAATGGATAGTCGATTGATGAGTACTCACGTCAGACTTAACTTAAATAATGACGTCATAATCTTTGAAAACGTATCATTCGTCAATGGACGCGATCTCGAGATCGCTGTCCATTGCATTCCATAGTGCGCTATGAATTTATATTTTTGATAATACTCTTAGTTTTTGAAATATTTTTTAAAATGTTAAGAATGGGAGGGTTGGATCGAGGAGCCCTCTTAATCTCTGAAAAATTCTCTTAGATAAAATTTATCAGTCTGATAAGTAAGATGAAAATAACTGAGTTTAATGGCCATAACCCAGTCTAGTTTTGGTTTCGTATATTCACTGTCCTTTACTATTTACATCAGCTTCCTTCTGATCATGGAACTATCCACCGCTTTAATAATTTATTCAAATGATCACAAAATAGATAAGCATTTTATACACTTTTTTTTTTTTTTAATTTTCAAAGTATTTTCACATTTCATATTCCTTATGGAGCATACTAGGGATTTTTTTAACTCATCAAGTTTCGAACCTTACTTATTATATACTGCTGCGTTTGAATAATGTTTCTTTCAGCGGTGTCGGAGAACGGGGCTGTTACCCCCAGAGCACGAAAAATACGACGCCGTTCCAAACAATGGTAATAATATATGGAAATAGCCTCATAACCCTGGAAAAACGAAATACCGCCGGAGGTGTAGAAAGACTATCCTGAAAGAATGTTGTGTTTAAAGTATTCAATGGGATAAAAGCGGTAAATTCTTTTAAAACTCTCAAAAATGAAGTTCCCGAGCTCATTTCGCAAGGAATCTAACAAATTACAATATTGATCCTGATTCCAACTACAGGAACAAGATCACGTCACCGGGTCAAAATTCGATCAACGGGTAAGCCGAGTCACAACCAGTTTGGTCATTTGAGTCAAGATCGGGTCCAGAGTTATTCGGGTCTATCAGGACATTCGGAGAATTCTCTAACTATTATATTCCCTATTTACAAAGTCTTACTTCATATATCGTCTTTATAAGATTTCGTAATATTGACCTTGAGCGTAATTGAGACAGAAGTCACGTGTATAAGATGGGAAGGAAAAAAGAATTTGCCCTTCGCTGGGGGGTTTTCAAGCCAAATGTAACTTTTCATACATCGGTTATAAAGAAATATGTATTCCAATTTTATCATCATTTATACGACCAATTTTTGTAAATTGTTCAGGGTATAAGCACAAATTCTTCTTGTGCCTCTGCTTCAAACACACATTCTTCTTGGGATTTGTTGACCAATTAATGTAACTTATAAAATATCACAATAATTAATTTTTAAGGTCAATCTGTTCACCCACTTTTTTCAGATTATGTTAATTTACCCGGTCTCTTTTGTCAATTTTAAAAGGATAAGACAGGAAACACATGACAACAATGTTTCTATACTTCGTAAATTCTGAAGTGTGACATTTTCCATAAATATACAGAATTACATACCAGTTGGTGTTGTGATTATTAATTATTAGTTTTTATTCCTTTCATACCTTCCCAATAAATTATTCTACAAATCGCAAATACATTTCAGATGCAGCAGGCAGTTGGAATTCCGCATTTAATTAATGCAATTTTCCTTGTGTTGAAAACAAGGTTGATTGATTTAAATCAGATGATTTTTTGAAGAAAAAAATCAATGATTTAAACCAAAAAATACATTTTTAAAAAAAAGTAGAAATAAAGTGCAGTATTTTTAATAATTTTGTGGTTTGAATCATATGTAAGCTTTCCAGTCCTAATTTGATAATAGGCTCTTATGATGTAAACTCAAACCAAAGTGATGGACCTAGAATTTTAACTATTTGATTGGTTCATTTCATATTACATGCGAAATTTTAGAAGCGAGGAACCCAATTCATATAATACGTTTAAAATTTGTATTCCAAATTTGTTTATTTTTGTAATAAACATAAAACCGAACACACTGAAAACAAAAAATCCAGTTCTGGTTTAATATTTCGTAACATTACCTACTTTTTATTGTTACGCAACATGTATTTGTATCAAATTATTTAATTTCTTCAAAACTTTCTCAAAAATAATTTATTCTTAATGTAAGTATGTAGGATGAATATGCAAAACTGTGTATTCACTATTGATTTCAATGCATTAAATAGCTTTCGATTTTATCTACGGCCTTTAGGCCAATTTGGATTAGACCGTATGATGATGGGAGAATTGGTGGAATGAAGAAATAGGAGAAAACGAAAGAACCCTGAGGAAACCCACGCAACCGTTTTCATTCACCACAAAGCCGACATGGCATGAGCCGTGATCGACTCGGAGACCCCGACGAACCGGCGGAGAGCGCTCTACCACTGAGTCACCGCGGCTCCAAAATAGCTCTCATACGGTATGGAATTTTTGTCATAAAGTATAATTTTGAGAGCTGAAAACTAACTGAAATGAACTCAAATACATCATAGAAAACTTAAATCGTGGAACATTTCGTTCAGCACGTGTAACGTGGAAAAAAGAAGCAATTGCAATTATAAATTTTTCAGTTAATTACTTGGGAAGGAAGGAAGGAAGGCAGAGACGTCATTTTAGGAAAGCTGATACATAGAAACATTGTAAACTGTTTCTTTTTCGAACTTAATTGCGGTGTAAACACTTCTGAAACCGCTTAATTCATCGGGTACCGACGAAAGTAACGTAGAAGTTTCCTACATGTTGACTTTACTTTGTAAAATATACCATAAAAAAAACACCGGCATTACAGACCGACAAGTCCTGATCCTGCCCCCAACGCCATCTGTCCGTGTTTGGTAAAACTGCATCCACCTGAGTGACGTCAGTGTGGTTAGCTCGGTGCGTCACATAGCCACGAACAGGCGTATTAGGGGCTTAACAAACCTAGTGGCCGTCACGTCTTTATTCACGTGACTCCCCAATTTTCCTCACGAAGCTGGGGTGGACACCGAAAAGTGGGACTCCAGAAGGGAATTGAACCCGGGACCTCGCGGACATGAGTCCAACGCCCCTTAAAATATACCATAAGTAACGCCATATCTTCTTTCCGTTTCAAAACTATTACAATTTGTTGTAATTACCCATTTTTCATGGCTGCCTTCTGCAGCGCACACCAATACTTGTGAATTTTACTTTAGTGTTTACTGGCTAAGGTATGCGAAAAGAAAAAACTAACTTAGTAGCTGTGTCAGTGCCGCAAGTTATTTAAATCATTTTTTTTTATTAAATAAAAAATCGATTTAAATTTAAAAATCAACAAAAATGATTATTTTTTAAGTCATGATTTTTTTCAACCCTGGTTGAAAATCAGAGTATTCCAACTCGCATGGACCTTTGTCCATATTCTTCAGGTGCCCATGGTCGTATGTGTAAGCACAGTACAATCACTCTTACGTAAGTTGTTTTGTAGCATGGAAATAATTATGTGCTTTCGCAAGAGAGCGTTCATTCTTCATTTGGTTTACTACAAAAGCTTCCTAGTTCCGACTTCCATAATCAGAGTAATCAACCAAACCAACCGAGATTGTAGTTTGATTTTGGAGGGAGGGGGCAATGGAAGGAGGAGATTCATTTAGAAACAGGCGACAGACGTTGGTAACACAAGAGCTTTGGTGCACGACAGACTGGCGGCAGGCAACTTCGATCGTATAAACGTGATCAGAAGCGAACACAACAACTGTGATCGTCTGCTACCGTAGCATCCACCAAGAGTAACTGCAGTCACGAATCACGTCACCTATCAGCTACGGTCATCTCCATATGTTTATATATATTTACAAAGAAGATAGATTCAAAGCATGTAAACAAAGAACAAAACTTGATTTCCAACAAATTACTGAACACGAAAAAAATCGCATAAAATACGATATGGATTAAAATTAGTAAACCTATATTCAGACTACGTAACTATATTCTGTTTTCTTGGTTTCTATCGGCCTGAGCCAAAGTTGCCCAAAGGTCTTTAAAATGAAATTCTACATTCTTTCTGTACACACGGAGAGAAAAGTTTGTTTAAACGAGGCTCAAACAAATATCGTAACACATTTTAATAGCTTGGGTTTACTGACGCGAAAATATACAGTGGGTAAAAGAAAATATTTGTACAAGTTCAACCAAGAGTAAAAACAGAGACTGTATCATACGTAAAATGTGTCCCATTTCGAAATCTGGGCGCCTTTGAATGTTACAGAAATATCCACCACTGTAACATCTGTACATCTATAAATCTGTAAGGTATTCCATTAGTAATTACACAATCCCAAGACATAACAAATCCTTCACCATTTTTAACAGTTGGAGCAATATTCTGCTTTCTGAAAGCTTCATTATTCTTTCGCCACACGTCCTGATATTCATCACTTCAATACAAGTTTATCTTAGTCTCATCCTAGAAAAAAAACCTTTTCCCAAAATTTCAGGCACTCATATTGATATTTATTTGAAAATTAGAGCTGCTTTCATCTGATACGTATGTTTTGTTTCTGGCTACACATCTTCTGAATGCAAAATCATTGTTATAAGTAGATAAGTTTAATAAGGTTAAAGACAAGCTTAAAAGTTAATGCGATGTATGGCACTGTTTTGCACCAACGAGAGATTTCATACCAGGGTTGAAATTGTTTATTTTAGCCTCAAATCGATCTCTATACAAAGCCTGTTTCTGTATTTGTTTTTTCAGAAACACCAGACTTGAAAAGGCACGTTCACACGAATAAGTTGTAGCAAAACCCATCAAATATCTCAATACTAGTTTTGATATTTCTTTGCATTCTCCTCGTACATCAATCCAGAATAGGATTAACCATGTTTCTCCGAAAATCGTTTTCGAGAATGAAACAATTACTGAGTCTTCAACTGATGCCAGTTTCTTTTTCTTTTTTATGATCCTCTTCAAAAGAATTTCTGATTCACTGGTTTCCTTCATCAATTTTTGGAAAACAGCTCCTAAAGCAAGGATTATTACTAATAATTCCCCATAATACAAAATATATCGTCGCCTAGTTAGGTACATTTCATTACGGACCCCCACTCAATAGGTACCTGCTGGGAGCTTTGAAATTGTAAAACTGGTATTTATAAACAACACCCAGTCCCTGACTGCTTAAATATTTTATAACAACACTGGATTATCACGTAGTTGTTTATTTGTGTGTTATCTTCCAAGTAGTAACATGTGTTCGTTATATTTTTACAGCAGACAAAATTAATATATTTTTCTAGACTTGGCCTGTCGTTCCGTGACCGATCAATGGGTCGCGACCCATATTTTGGGACCCGCTGCTCTGGAGTTTCTATAGGATTGTGAATCGTAAAGACTAAAGATAGCCAGGTATTACCATTTATGTATGACCTTTTGGTATCTTTCGCTCAGGCCGGGACGGGGTAGGATAAGGAAGGTATCGGCCAGGGTCTTATTTTAGGTATCATGCCGGTATTCGAACCTATTGCCGATCCGAAGCCCGCGACGAAGAAAACAAGGACATGCTACAGAACTTATCAAGTGGGTACTACCTATTCCACTGGATTAGTATACTCAACACGTATTTTACAATGTTCATATGCAAAAAAAAAGGACAGTTCTTGTCTGCAATACACACACGTGAATCATGTCAAAATAATCAGGAAGCAAAATCGTGTCTGAAATAAAAATAAACACATCTCTCGATATTGAAATAACAGTATCTCTAGACATTACATTGTCTTGAAGACGTAAGCACTTGTAACTGGTGTCAAGGTTAGTTGGTTCACAAGCAACAATAGCAAGCAGTCTATCATGGATAAAGTTAATACCTCCTACAGAAGTTACAGTTAATGTAATAAACTTCGCCGGTTACTACGTAATACTAATCAGTAAGGACAGCTCTTCTGTTCCTATCTCGCATTATCACAATTTACGTCACCATTACAGAAGAGAAAATCTTTGTTCTTTCAATTAACAATGATCATGCCATTAAAAGTTAATACCGATATCTCTGTCACAATAAAGGCAAACAGATTATCTCCACTGTCTCAGAAATGTGACAAATTTTGTGACACGTGAAATAATAATTACTCTTTAAGTACACTACGTTTACCAAACCGCATGTTATATATACAGGGTGCAACAGAATTAGATCAACAAACTTGGAGGGCTAATAGTACGCACAAAAATATGAAGAAAAAAAAAACAGTCAACAGGATGGGATTTCCGCTGCGTTTCGAAGCTACAGGCTGCCAAACGCGTGAAAAATGAAGTTTAGAACTTCATATATCCAATACCATAACCAATAAAGATAATGCGGCATGATATTGCCAAAGACTTGAAAAACCTGCTCTACCTAAAAATACGTATTCCAAAATTGTTCAATAGGTACGCGAGGGATACCCCAAATGAAGGAAGAAATTTCCAGAAATGTTCTGAAATAAAGGTGGGTCGAAATAAGAATGAATGGGACAGATCAACACAAAAATAGTAAGTAAGTAAGTAAGTACGTAAGTAAGTAAGTACGTAAGTAAGTAAGTAAGTAAGTAAGTACGTAAGTAAGTACGTAAGTAAGTACGTAAGTAAGTACGTAAGTAAGTAAGTAAGTAAGTAAGTAAGTAAGTAAGTAAGTAAGTAAGTGAGTGAGTGAGTGAGTGAGTGAGTGAGTGAGTGAGTGTTAGTTAGTTAGTTAGTTAGTTAGTTAGTTAGTTAGTTAGTTAGTTAGTTAGTTAGTTAGTTAGTTAGTTAGTTAGTTAGTTAGTTAGTTAGTTTGTGTGTTTGTTTGTTTTCCCTCAGTCACACCAGATAAATGCCGGATTAGAACTTCCAACCAGGTCCTAGCCAACTTCCTTCCAAATTCTCTTCCCTACTTTATCCTGACCTGAGCTAAAGTTGTCTGAAGCCCATGAATAATATTCCTATTTAAACTCAACGGAGGTGATATGGATCGAAATAAGTTAGTCGATAGTCTAGTGATCTCTCATCAGCACGCGGCCGAGAATTCTTCTGGCTCAGACAGTATTTTACGTCATGGAAACTGGAGACTGGCCAGCTTCGTCCAGCTTGGAACTTGAAGACTATTCTGGAGGCTAAAAACACAACCTAGCGGTGATATCTCGAAGCTTGTACTCTCTAGAGATGCAACTATTCTCCACTTCTCTCCTCTCTGGAGTGCCGTGACGATTGACCAGAGGTGCAGTGAAGAGCGAGATGAGAAGCACTGGAAAAGACTATGCAAATTTTATAGGAACACAAATGTATACACGGTTTAAGCTTGAAGAAAGAGAAACGTTATCTTAGCACCCACCAATACTAAGTTCGTGACTGATAAAACAATTCTGCCTCTGAGCCTGAATAGAACTGAACTGTAGGCCCAATATCGTTTTGATTAATGTCAAATGATTTTAACACGATGAAGAGCAAGTAAGGCTCAATAGATATGGGTTTTCCCGCCTTTTTCGTTTTACGTCAATTATTCAAAATTCATTGCAGGTAAACAAAATTTAACTTTCACAGACCAAAGTTCGTTTCCCCCTTCAATAATGAGTTCAATTAGCTTTAAGGAAATGTTAGTAATACCTTCAGGATTGTGTGCAGTCACTTTTGAGACATTATTCTGTCCCAAAAGTGTCTGAACACATTCCTGAAGCTACTAGTAGCATTTAATTATTATTAAAGGGAAAATGTTATTGGTTGGCAACACTGTAAAGCGTATAATAACTAATGGTCTATCAACGAGACTTCTCCGAATATGTGACAGGAAGACTATAGGCTACCTATCAAATTTCACACCTTAGTTCAGTATCGGATAGTAAGACAACTTTTTTTCTGTCTACTAAATGCCTCGTATGAAAATATAAATGCAAAAACACACTAATTTTTAAAAAAAATCGATTTCGATTTTTTTGTAGGAGTTCAGAACGAAATGTATAGCTAAAACAACTATTTGTAACGCGCTAGGCAATGTGGGTTAGTGAATTTTAATTGTCTCTTATAGAAATTAATTTGGCGCTGACCTCATACAATAAATCTAAAATGAGAAAAAAATGTAAGATGTGTTTTTAATTTTACTTATAGTGCGTTTTTATGTCGGGCGTTTATCTTCGTCTTCTGTAAAGAAGTTTATATCTATATACTCTTTTCCTTTTCATATTAGTGCCGCTCAAGAAAAATTCTCCGTTACGTCTGCATGGAGTTACAATTGCAACTCCGAGATACTCTGTGAGTTTCCTATCTAACATTGATTAGATTTATCATAATTGATTCTCAAAGGGTGTTCACTGGCACACTAGTATGTCGCGAAATTGCTTGCCTGCCCGGTACCGTTCCACGAGCACGCACGCACGCACGCACGCACACACACACACACACACACACA
>JAGDQP010013199.1:0-48421 GCA_022664845.1 Lepisma saccharinum | reverse complement strand
ATATATATATATATATATATATATATATATATATATATATATATATGCACACATGTATACACTAGTATATACAACCCACACAGATCTTGGACACCCCGCAAAACCCAGAAATCCTCCCAAAACTAACTTCTAGATACGTGCCTGGTTATACATAAAATCATAAATTATAGATATTACTATTGATATTAAGGAGTGAAAAGTATGTGACGACCGGGGATCGAACCCGGTACCTTTGGGTTACCGTCCCAATGCGCTACCAACTGCGCCACCCGGTCGACCCGCTTACCAATCACACACCTTCCACTCTTGATGTCGATGTTCTCTCTCAAAACCACCTGCAGAGTACCACAACTCCTAGTTGTGCTTGGAATTTCCTGCGTCTCATAATGTTGAACATCTCACAGGTAATAAACAATTTCCAAAGTTGAAAAGAAGGCAACTTCCGATATCTTTTTCTGTACATCAAGCCTGTGTATGTACAGATACAATTGATATTAAAGAGTGAAAAGTATGTGACTGGTCCGGGGATTGATGTACAGAAAGGAAAATCGGAAGTTGCCTCCAATTCAACTTTGGAAATTATTTGTTCCGTGTGAGATGTTCAACATTATAAGACGCAAGAAATTCCAAGAACAACTACGAGTTGTGGTACTCTCCAAGTGTTTTAGAGACAGAACATCGACATCAAGAGTGAAAGGTGTGTGACTGGGAAGCGGTCGACTGGCTGGCGCGGTTGGTAGCGCATTCGGACGTTAACCCTAAGGTCCTTGGTTCGATCCCCGCTCCCGTCACACACTTTTCACCCTTTAATATCAATTGTATCTGTACCTACAGAGGCTTGATGTACAGAAAAATTCGGAAGTTGCCTCCATTTAAATTTTGGATATATATATTACCTTTACAACTTCCAATGTGACTGATGAGTCAACTTAATTTATTGTATTGCCGCCTCTTGAGAGTTTCAAAAACGAAAGTCTATATACATAACCTAACCTAGTATTTACACTAACAAAGAACACGATTATTATGTACACCTCCTGCAGTTTTTGAATGCTTATTTGCTTTCACTGTCACTCGCTTTTTCATATGATAGTTATAACTCTGCGAGTTCATCTTTGAGATATGTGCCTTTTCCACTTCCACTTTGTAGCACGATTCGCGCTTCAGCGTTCGTTTAGCATGGAACAAACCATTTAATATTCTTGTTGTCATCTTTTCTGTGTTTTCAACAAACTTATTGTTCAAAAACTTCTCTGCACTGTGCCACACGAATGCGGTAAGCAGTGCCTTAACAAAACGTGTCAACAGCGGATACATTTGTGAATTATACCCTCGTTTTACATTATCAATCATTTTCCAGAATGTGATAATATCAACATCATTTGACACGTCAAGATCTTCATTTCTTAATTGTCTCCATTCAATGTCAATATCATTCTTTTCATCAATCTTTACTGAATTGGGAAAAATGACGCAAGAGGAACAATGGAAGGTGATTTGTTTGACAACACCTGTGAAGGTGTTATTGCTTTTGGCATTTTCAGAACAGACTTAGTTTGTATATTCAGGTTCCAGCTTCAATTAAAAATGCTAAACACCGAGTCCTGAACGAGTTTATATCTTCCTCATTCAAACCCGTAGTGTTGTTGTATTTGACTGCTTTAACTTTTCCTAACAGTTAGATTTCCTCTACAGGTAAAACGTTTCTTGGATCTTTGAACTCTAGATCACTTACAGGTTTGTTGGTCACGTATTCTGGCTGAAGATAACAATCCACTAGGGTTCGAAACGACACAGAGACGCGATCGTGCAATGCAATCTCTGATTGCATCTCCCTGCTCAAGACATTGAATATTGGTAAAATAAACTGTAAAAAACCCTAAATACAGGTCTGTAAATGGATCAGTCAGTTTATTCAAAATAGATTCAGCAGCTAAAATTCGATTGCTCAGTACAGCACTTGTAAAATACAGTTTCAGCACAGGTAATTGTTCTAGTAGTCTATTAACTACTTCTATCAAAGACAGCCAGCTGGGATGAAGGATTTTATGAGGCTTTACTTGCATAAACGCTTGAAAGTCTTTCAGCTCTGCTGATCCTTTGGGGCTGTGTTTGAAGTAATTATAAACATCTCGTTCCAGATCTTCTAAGCCTCGATGTAACTTTAAACAAGCATAGAATGCACAAAGATGAAACGAATGACAGATACACTTCATGGTGAATAAATGCGGGATCTCTTCTCTAAGTAGTTTGATAGTGAATTGTTCACCCCCACCATTACTCTTGCACAATCTGACGCAAACCCAACTAAACTGTCCTTATAGGGATACTTTCTTGCTCAAAAGTTTATATTACACTCTCATGCAAAGAAAACGCTATCGCTTATTTTATTTCAACAAGTGGAAAGAACATGCCTTTGGCTTGGAAGTCGTCCGCTGTAACGCGAGTGACCATGGATAGGTGTTTAGTATTTCCCACGTCAACTGATTCACCAACAATTAATGAGAAATTGTTATTCTTGAATAGATCGAACAATTGTTCTTTCCTTTCACTACCGATAACATTTGTCATTATCTCCCCCATTTCGTCTTTGTGCATGGCAATTTACGGGCAACTTCGGAATCTGGGCAAACCGACTTAATGTGTTTCGCTAAATGAGGGGCGACATTCAATGAGACATTATGTTCTACAATAAATGAAGCTATTTTAATTTCTCCTATTTTCACTTTATCGTCTACACCAGTTTGCCTGCTAGTGCTTGGTAACGAAAATAAAATATGTTGTTTCGCCCTACTTTTAACATTGACAATATTGATAACAGACTGAATAGTCGGTCTATATAAGTCATTTATGGTGCCGAACACCATGATAACAGAGTACCTCGGGGCACATTTATAGACCGAGCTGAGGGCGTATGCGAGAAGTCTAAATGACAGCAATGGCTGGCTCTGGACATCACCGGAAGTGTCCGAGCTGTCGGCATGGTACCTAGAAGTTAGGCGATGTTCACCTTCTTGACGGACTTAGTTAAGGTTGAGCAAACACACGTAAACATTTAACAATAACATTAATTGATGGACATGGCTATCTAAATTAAAGAATACAAGATTATATAAACTAAACATGGAACTTTAGAAAGAGATGTCAGTACACCTCGTCGGCGTCAAAG
This sequence comes from Lepisma saccharinum, assembly GCA_022664845.1. Lineage (NCBI taxonomy): Eukaryota > Metazoa > Arthropoda > Insecta > Zygentoma > Lepismatidae > Lepisma > Lepisma saccharinum. The sequence continues at coordinate 45,252 of JAGDQP010013199.1, read as the reverse complement.
TTCTGAATCATGATGCAAATCGGAACATATTAAATATAAAATATCAAGAATACAAATGAGTTTACGTTGAGCTCCAAATACCAAATTATACCGAATTAAATACATATGCAATTTTATATAATTTAGAGAGAGCAACGTACCTTTTGAATTTAAGATGTTTTGAGCTGTTGGTATGTCGAATTAGATACACTTCGTGTTCTAAGTTCAAACTGTTACTTTCACTGTATAAGTTGTTTAATCGTGTTTAAACCAAAGATGTAAAATTCTATAATTCTTCTAAGTCCAAAACGAAGAGTAATTTGTAGATAGCTGTTTGTAGAATCTTGGCTGAAGCTGTAGCGTCTATAAGTGTCTGTCTGCGAGTGCTCTAAGAAGGAATATTTCAGTAATATTTATAGTAGTTTATTTTCGAATCGGAGTAAGTACTGGTCGATTTCATGTGGGAAAAGTACACTGTTCAAGGTGAAGCTGTTTACAATTCTTAGATCATTTCTTGGAAAGGTTCTTTTGTTACTGTTCACATCATTAATAGGTTTCCAGGATGTTAAATGGTTCTAGAGAAAGAGATGGTACACATGTGACAATTCAAAGTTCGTGTGAATCAAGGTTAAATCGTGGTTTCAGGGGAAGTGTTCTTTTCGTAGGGATTTATACACGGGAATAGAAATGTTCTCACTGTCATGTTGCTCTGTTCTTACATAATAATTGTTACCTTGGAGCTTGGTATAATTTTAGCGTTTGATCATGATCCATTACATTTAGACGTCGAGACAAATTTTAGAAACGATTCAATATAAACCTAATGTCTTACAAGCTAAATACACTTTTGGACAAAACTTTAAGAACAGAATGAGATTAATAAATTGAAATATATGGTCATACACAATATTTTTTTGTCCCAGCCTATGATGTTCAAGTTCGAATAACCCACACTTTTTATCACAATTACAAGCATTGCAGTGGAAGAAGCTTTTTGCCCTTTTTACTTGTTCCTATCCACCCTTTAAATCGTTCGTCTCTTTCCCATGATTTAAGATATTTTTGTCGATAAACAACTTTTCTTTTGAGGACTGCAGCTTACAGACTCTAGATTATGTATGCTGCTCGACATGTTCACTATTAATCAGTTTTAATATAAACTAAGTGGCACAATAACATAGTAAAAATACACCATTCCTCCGACATACACACACAGACACAAAACCCTTGTCGGTTAATCAAAGAAAAATTGTGTGCTTAATATAAGTACGGAATGGCACAAATGGAATTGAACAGTGAAAATAGTAATCTGAAGACCTCAGATATAAAATTTGGACTCACTAGCACGAACATTCACAACAGACACATGTTACAACGCGAATGAAAATTCAGATGAAACGAATCCCCAAATTTCGTTTTTTAACCAGCTGCAATCCATCCAATCTGTATTTTAAGATTTTGGAGTGCATGTTCAGCCGGGTATCAGAAGCATTAAGGTAAAGGATATGAAAGACTTTTGTCTGAGATACTCCCTCGTTCGTCGGCAGTTTTGGAGAAGAGAGAGACTCTCTTGGATGAAAATGGTAGGACGTGGGAAGAGGCAACCAATGTTTTGACAATTGAAGTAGATAATACAAATGCTATAGAAGAAGAAGACAATTTTCGGAGCGATAAAGCTAATCCCAACATGTGTTAAGAACTTTGAACTGGAGCCCCCGTTGCTTGGCTTGCTGGGTTAATGACAATAGCTATCATTGAAAGAAGTCATAAAGTTTCTTCTGCTGCCCGTGACTCTTTGCATAGGAAAAGTTTGCAGCAGTTTCTGAAATCCTTTAAATGCCAATATTATGACTTCCTTCATTCTTCTTTAGATTTGATACGCAGTTCTTTGATTCTTTGAATTATTTTTAATTTCTATAAAAAAATGCTTTGTTTGTGGCAACGCTGGGTTAAGCATTGAGCTGCATAACATCAATATCAAAACAAAAAAAGTATGATCAAATTTATCAGAAATTGATTGTATACTAACTTTGAATGATGAATTGGTAGCTAAGATATGGAAGAAAGATATCTTTGCTTGTGACTAAGTACCTATCAACTATCTAGCGAAATTATTGGTACCTCTTTTCCTTTTGCATTTACTTTCAAAATGTGTTATCTTTTCTTGATTTTAAATATATATTAGTCGTGTGCTTGCCTGCCATCTAATGGTTAATATCTGTAACTGAGAATATTAATAAAGTAGCTAAGTTGTATATGAAAATGATTGAATAGGTTCGTAATGTTTCTTTACCTCAGGGCAAAAAGAGAATAGCATTGAATGGCTTGAACCACCTGTTTTTATGCTGATCGTGTAGATTTAAGAGGGAACGATACAGATGCACTAAAAATCAGGTCAATGTCTTAGTAGAAACTTATGAAGCGATAAGTCTACAGCTGAACTTAGAAAAATAGAAATTACATAATAACAAGTTAAAAAAGAGGAAGAAGGAAAACAGACATAATAATTAACAATTATATCATATAAGAAGTAAACAAATCCCGCTGTCCGTCCGTTTGTCTATTCGAGTCCAGACATTAAAACTTAGGAACCACAAGGTGTAGAAAGATGCTGGAGGTGCTGTTGTAAAGGTACTAGCGAGACAGGCTCAGTCAGTCATCGGAATCGACTTGATTGGTGCAGTGGCTCAGTGCTGCCAACCCATTTAAGAAAATGAATTGTTCAAAATAATGCAACTCCGTTAGACATATGTGTATCACATTTGGCATAAACATTATTTGACGCAGCAGGGAAATGATGTAGGTGTCGGCGTCCCCCCCAAACACCCTACTTGCTAACATTGCCAACGTACTTTTTTATAACGTTTTTAACTGATTTTATTATGTTAGACGTTGTAGTACCACATTTCACATAAATATTATTTGACCAAAAAAAAAACAAGTGTGGGTGAGTCCTTTCCCAAGCAACAGGTTAATGTAGCCAACCCGTGTCTAAATTTTTTTCTAATGAACCGCAAGTTGTAGAGATGTAGCTCTGATGCACTTAGAGAGGAATTCCATTGATTAGCTCAGCGCCGCCGAACCGTCATGATCAGACGCCTCAGTTCTCACTGTTTGAAATCAATTTTATAGAAATGAATGCTTGTGAACCTGAAATGCTATACACCTATAAAGTTTCGCAATTATCACTATTTTCACACATCTAGAATGATCATGCAAAAACATCTCTTCAAATTTTCTTCTAAGGAAATTTGTTTCCAGTGGTACATGTAGGGTTATAGATATTTTAGACCGAGTTTCAGCAGGATATGTAGGCTTGCAAGTCATCAAATTAGGTACAGAAACTTATAACAAAATTCCGGGATAATATCCAAACTTAAAAGGACTGTTTAACAGCTGATTATTTAAATTCTATATATTTAGCATATATTTCATCTTCGTATCTGTTTCCAAATCAGAAACTAAATTTAGTTTGTCGTAGCAACGGTTAGAGCCTGAACACCTTCTTTCCAAACTTGTATTTAACAATATTCCATCTTCAGTAATTGACAACTTATATTCTAACAAGATCTTATGCACATTTTAGAATCATCACTAAGCTTTAATTTATTTGCGTTTTTTTTTCACAACTAATTTTCTATGCAAAACAAATACAGCAATTTTTGATCAACTTATTTATACGCGTCCATATGAAATCGTGCTATTGTTTTAGAAACATTTTAATCTTAGTCTTTAAATAAACAGCTATGGTTCAGAACATTGTCCTATGAACCACCTTCTTTTCCTGATTAAAACTTTATCTTTCATTCACAAAGGTATTTTTGCTGTATTATATTAAATCATGCTTCTTCTGTATCAGCTTTTTCACCTTCTTCTTATCACTTTTGCAATATTTCTAAATATCTTCGTGTTTTTTTTATTATTAAATGGCTGTGTAAATAATCAAAGGTTTCAGAAAGTAAAGTCTTCCTGAAACTAACATTGTCCTCACATTCTAATCATGTTTAATTTATTTTCACCGTACTACTCTAACATGATCTTCTAATCAAGATCAAATTCTAGTTTATGCTTGTTGAAACTGGCTTTACTTCGTGCAGTGCATTTACCACTAGATCCGCAATATTTTCCCCTGATCCATCTTCTTTCATATGCTCTTCCGTTGTTTTCAGCAGAACCTGCTCATCCTTGACTTTATTTAACTCACTACTTTCTTCCTCCCAATCCATTTTACCTTGAACGTTCTGTGAAAGCTTAGAACTAAAAAAAATGTGTTTCCTTATCGATCAATATTTTATATTTATAATCTTGATTTCTGTTTCTTGAGCATGGTAATCTGATTCTGTTCAATTTGTTGTATTGCTTTCTGCATTTGTTTTATTTTAATCATCAGCTTCTTCTTTAAAGTATATATTCTGTAATGAAATTGGAGCATTATTTTGCTCTCCATGTGATGATTTCTGTTGTAGTATAAAAGTCAACTCGCAGTAAACACTCTTGACTATGATATATTCTACCTGTAGCATTATATACCTCCATGCTGGGTATAATCTCTTCAGAACAGGTCTATTTACATTGAAGCCGTGAGTTCCATAACCACACAAGTCCAGCGGAATAGATATTGACAAAATCAATAGAAACTGAATATGTCTTGGAAATTTGAACTTGGAAATCAGTTTTTTTACAGTTACACTTTCCCCAATTACAAATGTCACTAAGTATTAAAATAAAAAGTATTACAAGTAATTTGTCTATAATAAAATAATGAATATACTGGACTTATGTTGTTATGGAACTCATTAGTCTGTTACATTGGTTTCAGATACTATAACTCTGATTTGGAAAAGGTATATACTTATTTTTAAGCAATAATATCGGGAAATGAAATAAAAAACAGTCACTGTGCATAAACCTAATCTCTATTTTCATAATAATGTGATACAACAAACAAATTTAGTTTACTCATATCTTTCCTACACTTAATCAGAATTCCTCCCTTCACTTCCTGATTCCTCAGCTGGGAGTCTGATCTTTACCATACTGGTCCAGAAGTCTCTGAAAGTAAGGTTGCTCTGCAGGTAAAATTGAGGACAGGTATTTTTCAATATCCCTGGATTTAGCTGCTTTTAGGGGAATTTCAACTCAATATGGTATCTCCAAGTTTTTCTAATCAAATTTGCTTTTCCTGTCATCATGAATGTTTCTGTAACTAAGGGCGCCTCGATGAGGCGGCAGTGGAACGTTGTGTGTTATGATTCACAGCCACGCTAAGCTCGTGTCTGCTGTTTGTTTCCAGAACAACACAGGTCCATGGGCTTTTGTCTAATGAAACTCAACACTTCAGTAACATGCGGAAGATACGGAAACTTGTGTTGTTTTGAATGTGAAACGGTAATGCTCAGTTAGACGGTTACAACTATATATATATATATAACTCACATATTGCCAAAAAGTGGACTTGTGCTGTTATGGAACGCAGGGCTTCAATTATTTACAATAATGTATAACTTCTCCAAAGAAACACCATTAACTTCACTTGTGTTTTATATTATATATGCAAGAAATATTTAATTTTCCGTTAATTTAGATCCGCGTGTTTGACACTGTTCTCAAAAATGGATTAAAAATATTTTTCTTATGTACATACTGCCTAAGCTTTTAATAATTTGGTAATCCACCAGATTATTTATGTTGTAATATAATACTGTTATTTTAGGTATAATATACATGATTTTTTGATACAACTTAATGGTAGTATTCAAGCACTATCCCATTTCTTAAGATAATAAATCTTAATAATATTAAATAGTATTCAGCTACGGAATACGGGTATTTGGATATTTCTCTTAACATCTAGTTGTACTCTAGCAGCGCAAACTATTGGGCCACACACATCATGAAGGAGGTCCTTATGGGTCCGAGGGTTTGAAGTTGCAATCCCAACGTAATAATTATTTGTTGTTTTTTTAGAGAAAGGTTAACAACAGGTCATTCATACATTTTGTGCAGGAGAATGTAAGTTTCACATTCTATTTCAAGTTCTATTTCATAATCCTGATGTATACCTGTATTGGTGCTTTAGGGTGAAAGATAATCTAGTGTGATGCACACATCACATACCTTCTATTCGTTTTCCTCAGAGCTATGGAAACAACCACCCTCTGTCGCCAAATTCCTTTTTTATCGTAATAAGTTTCGATAGCTGATAATTTGCTTGCGTAAGTATTTAATTATTAAATGAATATGGCCGGGAGAGTATCTAAAATGCATCCACATTTATTTTCATCAGAAATCATATCAACTAAAGCTGATGGCCCACTTCGTGTGTACTATAAGGCGCTGTAAAGTGACATACGTTCAACAGTTAATTTCCAACAATGTCAACAACCTTACCGTCGACATTCCACAAATTCGACAATAAAATTAATGCATTAAACATCAACATTCGTGAACTTATTTGAACTGCTGTAAATATCAATAATTTTCTGGAAGGTTTTATACTTCGATTTTGCATATCGAAAGCTCTGAATGCAACAAACGTAATGTCACCGTAAGGAAAAGCTAGAACTGAAATATAACAAGATACCTGACACATTGGCACAGAAACTCAGACTTGTATCATTCACAGAAGAATCAGTAGAACTAGTCAAACCTTAATGTGTTTGATGTTTACAAAGGAACCCCAGTTGCTACTGCATTCTTCTGAGGATGGGTGGGTGGATTGTTGACTGGTTTTAGTCCATGCTAGTTGTTTATTAAAATTAAGTCAGTTACCCATCTGATGAGGACTGGGTAGACGCAGGAACTCTTAAACTTTGTAGGAAGTATTTTCAATTCACTGTTCACATATTGTAATCAATGTTCAGATATTGTAAAACGTTTAATAGTACACACTAGGATCTCTAATCTACGGCCATCGTGGCGATTTTGGCTGGTCACGCAAAAGTTTAACATTACAGTTACTATGTTCTACATCGGATCTAAAAGAAAATAATTTAAACTAACTAATAATTTGGTCCGTCCTATAGCATACAGATATACAGTATACGCACTATATTACATTAAATTTCTTCTTACTGAAAATTACAACTTGTAAAATAATAACTAGATGAAACTTGGATATTATTTTTGAGTTGATACTTATAGCCCTCTTCCTGCTTTGACAATTTGGCACTCTAGCAAAAAAGTTGGAAACCTCCGGTGTACACGGTCAGTGTAATGAGCACATACTGTCAACAAAATGTGTATTAAAAAGTATAAAAGTGTTCATGAAAAAATGAACAGATTTTCTCTTCAGAATCCCATTATATATTTCCCAATACTTCTTGCGCACATTGTTATATTTCTTGCACACAGAACTATATTTTCAAAGGAGATGTGTACAAAATGTACAACAAGTGTACTTAAGTATTTGCGAAGGAATGCAGAATGCGAAATTTGAGAGAAGAATGAATAGGTAATATTGTCTAAAGATGCATTTACGAACAATAAAAACGATTTTCTGTGGGTGTCAAACGGAAAAGAGTTGAGAAAGAACGCTGGATAAAATGTTTTGTAAGGAAAATTTTACGTTGAGTGTTTTAACGCAGATCTTCCTGCCTCCATCCAGGTCGAACATTTTTTTAATAAGTAAGCTACGGAAGAATATTTCCACACGGCTAATAGAGCAATCTACAATGGAATTTCCAAGATTATTGGTATTTTAAATACTTTTAGCTCGGGCATAGAAAACATAAGTAGATCGGCGAAAATGGTAGATATAGCCTATTGTAAGTAAATATTACCACACCTAAGTATCTTGCCTAAGTATAAATAAATATATCTTCATGAAATTACTTGAGAATTTCTTATAGAACGTATAATATTGGTTAAAACATGGAGAAACAATATTTTATAGTGATTAAATGTTAACCAGGACCAACAAGAATGTTAATATTTACTCTCTTCGTGGGTTTCTTCTAAATGGTATGACCTTGATGATACTTGTGATCAAGTATGGTAAAGATACTTGATCACAAGTATCCTTCCTCTAAAAACATTTTGCCTGTCATCTAGTGGCAATTGGAAATAAAAATAATTTAATACAAATGTACAGAACGAGGCTTTCCATTTAAAACGGTTATAAGGAAAAGTAATCCAGTTTCAATTTTCATCATTGTTTTCTTCTTGAAAACAATACTATTTATGGTTGACCTCTGATTGACATTTGATGGTAATTAAAAAACTTATTCTATTAGTTTCTTTTCTGTTATAAGATTTAACGAACCCTGGAACTTTGATTCAGGTTTTCAGAGATAGGCAGGCCAAGAGGTCAAGGCACGCTGTCAGCCATCCTGAATGAAGACTTTTTCAACACCAATTCTGTTAAAAACGGGACATGCAACACGCTAATTACTTCACTGCTTTCACTATTATCTCAAACACAACTTGAGAAAGCTCATAGAGAAATCAGCAATGCGTCTTGTGTCTGTCATATGTCTAATAGATTAAGAGACTTACGAAAAGTTGTATCATATCACTGTGTTGAAGACCTGTAAAAATAACAGTAAAGGAGACTTCCGAAATCCAGACTAGAGCTTTGAGTTTACAAAAATAAATTGTACTTCCTCAATAACAACTAACTGAAACTATTTAAGACATCTAAAATATTTACACTAAAATGCAATGAAACAAAGCTTAGGGTACACTGTGAAAAGAATACCCATGATTCTGCATCTGGTACTCAAGGTAGTTAGTTAATGTGCCCATGATAATTGAATATACCATCAATAATTATAGGTACACAAAGTATCCATCACATGTACCCATGAATTAATGGGTACAGGAGAGATTTTGACTTAGAAATAAAGGTATTATAGGTACAGTGAATTCGTACCCAGGAGAGTACCCATTATGTTAATAGAAGGTAAATGGTACCAGTGAGAAAATCGCACATCAGCTGAAGAGACGCCATTTTGTGCTCATTTGTTTGATTTGAAGGAAAGGTGACATATCACCATAGGAGATTTTCACGTGTTTCCACTGTAAATACAACGGCCAAACCACCATCTTCCAGGTTAAAGCGTGGTGCATCGATCCAGGTGGCCGTGCTCGCTAATGCGGTAGTCTGGAAACTCAAGGATCGCGGGTTCGAAGCCTGCCTCGGGCATGGATGTGATTTTAACTTTGCTGTCAGTACTTAGATAAATAAATCAGTAAGGCAAAGTTGAAAAGGATTGAGAGAATTAATTGAATAAGGAATGGCCTGCTTTGGGTGAACAAAGTTAAAAAAAAGTGATGCAGTGGTAAGACGTTGGCTTAGAGATTAAAAATCTCGGGTTCGAATCCCGGTGGGGGTAAGGTTTTTTTCTCTTTTTTCTTTCAAAATATATTTTCATATCCATTGCTAATCATTGCTTTCTTCCATTTTTCGTAGATTATCTTAAATTAGTGACCATGGGAAGGTGGAGGTTAGGTACCATCACGTATCTTCACGTTTTCTACTCTCGGATCCAGCCAACTGGCGCCTGAAAAAAAATGCTAAAATCAGGAGGTTTGTACCCAAGAAGTCAAAGGTACGTGGTACTTGCTAACTCTTAGGCATCAGGTAACGGTTAAATAATGGGTGAAAAACGCCTGTTTTGAACCTTTGAATTTAGTGGATACTCTATTTATAGTGTACACTTGAGTTATAAATATCCGACTCATATTACTATAAAAATATTGTTTATGCCAGGTCTCGAAATGGAAATTCTCACCAAACGGAATATTTTACCCCGGTTAACATGGTTGCCCTAAATTTGTCTCTGATATTTACAGCGACGAGACGGAACAGATAGATTCTAGTGATTCACGAACCGGAACGCAGTTTCGGTGCACTCAGTTCCATTTTGACCTTTACCCTTATGCCAAAGAAAGCGGTACAATGAAACAAAGAAATAAATGTACACAATTGACTTGTAATTAATATTTGCAGGTTTAACAACTTACTGTTCAATACGTCATGATCCGTCGAGTGTTCATTCGATATTTAACACATCTGCGTAAATTAAATTGTGGTTAAAATTGAAAGAAATGATATACAGAAAATGAAATATTGATTGTTGTGGTAAATACAATGTAGTTTCAAAGTTAGGAGCAAAAATAATTGGTTATGGGGAAGTGCAAATAGATCTCTGCGGTACAAAATAGTTAGGAATATAAGCCACTCTAACAAAGCATTCTATTACACTACATCATAATTCGCACTTTCAAGGTACTATATTTAAAATTTTGAGTCTTTACTTACAAAGTATAATATTGTTTTTACACTTGTATTCCTTTTTTGTGAAATTTCTCTCAAAACATAGCCTTGGGCATCAAACTTGGAACCTAGTGAGAACTTGAAACCGGACACGGAACAATTACCCTGCAAACAGGACTGTCTGGTTGAAAACCGGACGGTTGGCAACTCTATTTCTTACGGTTTTCCTCAATTTCACCATGCAAATGCGGAAATGGAAATTCAAGTTCAGTCCGATCACGAGAGACGGCATACAGCCTCGTATCTAGGGGCTTTCCAGATGCTAGGGTGCTCTAATTTTTACATTCTTTTCTTTAATTCACAATGGTTTGCGGTGTCCTCAAATCTTGCAACGTTAATGTAACTCATATTGCGACGTCATATAATGATGACATTTTCCACACTGACGTAAGTCAAGTGACAATACAATGTTCCATTGTTACTTTAATATATATATATTTTAGGAGCACATTATTTCAAGTTTTCTTTTTAATACCGACTTCTATGTCCTAAAATAAATACAAGCCTGCAACGATATGTCGTTTGACTGGTCGCTCAACACTAGAATTTGGGTCACACGAATAACTCGAAAAAATAATAAAAAGTGTTTACAGACTTCCTTTTTCTAAACCATTCGTACTAAAAAGTAAAAAATAATTTTGTTTATGCATGACTAAAAATAAAAGCATGTGGAACGCCAATTGAAGAATTTATAAAACGACTGTATATGATATAAGATAAAGATAAAATGAATTGTATGCTCGGTAACAGCACTATTTTTAATCATGCATAAACAAAATTATTTTTTTACTTTTTAGTACGTATTGGTTAAGAAAGGTGTCTTCAAAAGGATTTCTTTTTTATCATTTTATCTCTGCTATTAAATAAAATCAAACAATGTGTATTTTTATTAAACTGTAAATCGTTTGAATATTAGTATTGAAAAATAACCGTTCTTCAGACATTGATTTGTATATTTGTTGCTGTAGGTAAGCTTTTGATGCTTTTAGTATATTCCTGTATTGTGTGAACCTCAGGAGAATGTTCTTATTGAATGTAAACAATCTGAAGCGGTTATTATAATTAATTCTTGAATTGGAGAAAAAATTAACATGTTATTTTTATTATCATAATTCTCAACGATTGTATTTGCTAGACCTTTTATTTATTACGTTTTTAGTTTAAACTGCAATGTGTAGAGAGATAAGGTAAACCTTGTAACACGTAACCGAGAATTGCCTAAATTCAAAGTATGAATCCAACTGTAGATAATTCACAAAAATGTCATTATGATTACAAAGTTTACATAGCAAGCAAAGGGAAATGAAACTTGAAAATGACTTATAAATACTTATAAAAGACTAACGCAACTATTTTTGATAAAGTATAATAAATAATAGCTGACACCGGGGCTTTCTTGGAGGTAGAATAAGCGATCGCCTTTCGCCTAAAATTACCCACTTCCATGCTGACGCAGTATTATTGCAAGATTGAAAAAAAGAAGCGGCTTCAAAAAAATATGTATTAATATAAAACTAACAAAATGATAATTTCAGTAATAACAGATAATACTAGTAAAGCTTTGCTTGTATTAAATACGAAATTTTGCCAATATGTGTTTATTATTTAACAAAAGCTGTACATACTTCTTTTTTTGTAGTGTCCTCTTGGTAAAATATCTCTGCTTTTGTTTACCAGAAATTCGTTTATTTCGTACATCATTTTTCGAGTCATCTAGTGGTCAACATCGGTAATTATAAATCGTTTACAAAGATCATACTATGAGATGATCAATTTCAAATAGTCATTAATAACGTTATTTAATGTATGGGACATATAAAACCAGTTGATTATTTTTCTTTCGTTACTGTTAATTCGATAGCAACTGTGATTAAAACTTTAGTTTTGTACATGACTTTGAACAGATGAATCGGAGCCAGTTTTAGATTGACGATTGTATATCTGAATGGTGATTATAGCTGAGTGTTACGGATAATAAAGTTTTCTGATTAACAGCCGCATACCAAACGGGTCCGGGTAGATCCGTTCCGGACCCCAGCTTGTTTTTTTGTTAATAATTACTGTACCTTTCAGAGTTATTATTTGACATTTTTTGACTTTTATAATGCGTCTTTCCCGGACATGGCGCATTAAAAATTTCTCCCCCTGATGACAAATAAGAGGACATTTTTTTCTAACCTAATCATGAATTTCCATAGCACAAATTTTCGGTTTGTCGTAAACTTTGTTTACTTGTTGTTGTTTTTTAAATCCAGATTACCACTAGATGGGAGACGTACTGCGTTTGGTACACTTTAATATACAGCAACTTATAAAATTTGTCAAAATGGTAATATATATAAGAAAATTATTAAACAAAATTGCGCTTAACAAAATGCTTGAAGTTTTACTTGATATTTGCGCAGCGTTTCATTTAGTAAGTGCAGCTGATCCAAATTCACAGTGATTAAAATATATTATTGTGATTAAAGATTCTACGACGTGGTTGTACCATATTGCGTTTTGAAATTCACAAATATCGTTCCCTTCACTTTATTTTAAGACTACTAACAATATTAAGATTTTTGTTGTTCTTGATTAACCCTCCCACACACTCACTCTCCTTGGTGTTTTCGGTAAACATTGGAAATTGGTAGGCGACTGGTAATATTTCTAGGTTGGTTCGCGAACAAATTGAAGCTTTTTCTCAGTATAGAACATATTTCTTTGACGGGCCACGCGCCGTGCTTTGGTGCTTTTTGGTACAAATTGGGAATTGGTACGTGACTGTTAATGTTTGTAGGTTGGTTCGGAGAGAAAATGAAGCTTTTTCTGGGAATAATTCTCATATAATACAAAAATAGAACATATTTTTAGGGGCCACGCCCCCGATCCCCTTGGTGTTTTTTGGCCCAAATTGGGGATCGGTAAGCGACTCTTAATATTTCATGTTGGTTCGAGAAAATGAAGCTTTCTCTTAGAATAATTCCTGTTTCAATGCAAAAATAGAGCATAATCCTTTGAGAGGGTATGCGCCCCCCATGCCTCCTGTCTGGGTACGCAACTGAAGGGTAACTTGAAATACGTATTTGGACCCTATGTACTTCTAGGATATTCAATTACACATATCCCGTCAGGTGATTTACTTATAGGGCTAATTACAGTAATCGCCGACGTGGGGTCCTGATCAGACACCTCCCCCCCACTTTATTAATAATTTGGTGCAAATTTAGCATTGGTATGAGACTGTTGAGTATGTACCGATTATTTCCTGTTCATCATTTCACAGAATTGATACAGATGTCGGTAGGTGGGTGTATCATAGTTGCTGTGGTTCAAGAGGTCATAACATTACGGAGGTAAAAGGGACATATTGCTGATGTTCGCTAGTATGTCCACCAGTAAAATAAAACGTGTTTTGGCAATTAAAGTAAACATGGTTGTTATTAAACTGCAAGAGAAAGGAAGGTACTCAGAGAAAGGTGCTCACAGTCAGGAATAAGTGTTGACTCTCACGTATAGTGTCCACCAATCGTTGCTCCACAGGGTAAGGATTATTTCACACCGTGAATGGTTTTCCGAATGTCTGCATTTCAGAAGTAACTTACGTCAGGAACTCTTTAACATGAAAATCTGGAGAAGAGTACCCAGAAAAAGACCAATTCTTTAGCACTAAGAAACACGACTACAGTGCACAAAACTGAACAATTACTGTGCAGTAGAGGTCTGCAAATGTGTCACTTTGTCTGATGAATGAAATTCCTTCTTTTATTGTTATGATGGTAGACGTCGTCGGTCTGTGATGCTATCGGGTGCTTCACTTACTACCTTCACTACGCACTTGAACCATCAGCGTAAATTTAGGTTCTTGGAAACTATGTTTAGAGCATTATCTCACCGATAATCCAACTTTGGACTCATTCATTTTTAAGTGCAATAGCAGTCTATTGCATCGAGCCAAACATGTATTTGACTAATCTGTCGCCCATTCAAAAGGCTTGGGAAATATGTTGATGTTTTAAATTTCATTTATGACCTTTAGGCATCTGAGGCTCAAGCCGAAAATATGTTGATCAGAGAACTCCAACCGTCGAGAATAGCTTAGAACAAAATGACTTCAAGTTGATATTAACTACATCAAGCCACTTGTACAACGCACGTTACATCGCATTGCTATTGTGATTCGCACCAAAGGATGAATATATTACTTATATTAACTACAACTGTGTACAATTTTGTTATTTTTCGTCCAGTGTGTTTCAATCGATACAGTGAAAAGGATATATATCAAGGGAAGAAAATTTGCCTTTCAGGAGAAATGAAGAAAATTTCCCTTTGGAGTTCTTTTAAAGATTCCAGAATTTTTGTGCACAAATCGAAGTTATTTTCAGAGAAGATTTGTGGCAAGTATGTGTAAGAAGTGTATTCTTTTTATTGTGAAACGTTTGATGAGAAATGCGAGGGTTGGAGTAGAAGGAAGGAAGGAAAGAATAGAATTACAATTTCCGCAAAAATGCTCATCAAGTACAAAGTTGTTTTTTGTAGGCCGATTAAAAAAAGACTTGCAAAATATTTCGATAAATGAAGAAGAAGTTTGGGGAAAACATCTGACCGTTCTCGCATTTGGAAGGAGTAGGTTAAAAATGACCAATACTAAATAAGAATAATGTTAGCAGAAATTATACAGAAATATAATTCACAAAATGGCTTTTTTTTCATCTTTGGCCAAGGCTAACGTCCAAACATGAACTTCATTCTAACAACATGATATTAAATGTATCGTGGGATGTCAAAGGCATAATTAATTGAGAAGTCCTGGAAACCTAAGCAAATTATCAATGGCACCTTTTAATGACAACAGTGGGACTAAGTACGAGCAGCCAAGCTCCGTCACTGAACCATGATATGATCTTGCAAACGGTGGTTTGGTCATCGTATTTACAGTGCACGTATTACGTAACAAGGCAGAGAGTTCACGCGTGCAAGATGGCGGCCTCCACGTATTCCGAAACCGATATATTCGTGTTGTATTACGTTCACTTTGCACTGTTCGCATGTCACGTGTTTTACCATACAGGCTTCGGCAGTAGATGGCACGAAGAAAACAAAGACTTTCATTTCAAGCATATGAAACATGTTTCTGAAGAAAGCAAGTAAAAAAGGGAACTTTATGGTGCTTGTTACGAAATAGAGCGTTAAGAATGTGTTATACCTATGTAGTTGGAAATAAATAGTATTTCTTTCGTTAGTGATTGTTTTATTTATCTCTTTACCATCTGGTATTCATTAAAAGATATCAACAAATTGGTGTACAGAATTGTGAGTAGTATAAAAAGATTGTGAGTTCGATTCCCACAAATAACTATCCTAACATAAATACATAAAAATATTCATACGAAGTTTAACTCATTTGCAAGTAAAAAATATTATGTTTTAAATAAATACCAACATCATTCATCAGAGCATAAAATGTGAACCAAACAAAATTTAATATGCCAGCCTTAAAGGCTACAAATAATATTCAAAATTAAAACACCAGATTTTAAATATTACATATTTCATCATAATTCTGAAAGCACATAAACATAAAACACTAAAATATTTCACCTTACTATTTATTTTTTAAAAAGCCATCACCACAATATACATTACTTAGGTTTCGTTCACTAAAAAATGGTATTTTCCAATTCAGTTAGATGTCTTTTCACGTTCAACTAGTGTTTTGTCTAAAAAAGCGACAGGTTTATATCACGTCTAATTTTCTTTTTAGTCTCACAGTTTTTGTTAAGTTTGATTTTCTTTCTACAATACTAATCAATACGCTGCAACTGCACAAAATTACACAGTTCACATAAAATATTATTATACAGTTTCATTCACTAGGTTTTACTTTTGCTTGCAGGATTTCACACACATTGTCCAAATGGATGTTCACCTGTTGCGCCAAACACCAGTGAAAGTCAATAAAGTTAATTTTCGTATAGTAATGCAACTTATTAAACAGTTCATAAAGCACATGAACGAAATCTGCATTCGTTAGTATGCGCAACACATATTCGTTGTTTTCAAATTGTACACATAACTTAACTGTCACTAACGTCTTCACACAATTCTCGCTCCTCCCTTATACCACACTTTTTAGAGGTATAACTTTCCGTATAGGGATTCCACCAAATATCCAAGGATTGCCAAGGCTTAAATACAGGAGAAGAAGATCTAACTCTCTTTGCATTCAAGTCGTATTCATAAAACGTACCAGTTGCTAATTCTATCATTTTTGATGCAATATGTTTTATATTCAAATAAAACCAACGAAACCCTGCGTTAAGTTTAGGATGTGTCCTTTTATAAATATTATACAAATCTTGCAATGTTACTGAATTAAATAGCACTTCCTCCGTCTTTTCTTTAATAACCTCAAATTTTCCTCTACGACACATATGAGCTGCATAAAGTGGGTGCCCATTAAAGCACTCTTCACATACAAGATATCGATTTGGTTTATAATTTTTACAACACTGCCATAAACACCACGTATCCGCCGCCTCAATTGTACACTTACAAGACATGCCCTCCTCATCCTGGGTAATATCGAGTTCAACACATTCACTTTCTTGTTCTGCTAGTTTAGTGAAAATATTTATGTCTTCTTCTATCCCCTTACTTACTGTTTCACATTTAACAACA
The DNA here is from genome assembly GCA_022664845.1 of Lepisma saccharinum. Taxonomy (NCBI): domain Eukaryota; kingdom Metazoa; phylum Arthropoda; class Insecta; order Zygentoma; family Lepismatidae; genus Lepisma; species Lepisma saccharinum. The sequence goes on along the minus strand of JAGDQP010013199.1, from coordinate 28,328 downwards.
TTATCCATTTCAATACATTCACTTTTTACCTCTAATAATTTTGAGGGGCTGTCTAATTCCATACACATTTTTGACATACTTGAATCTTCGATACCAAGTTTTGTGTCCATACATATTGTTGAACTATCAGGGACTTGTGTTGTCTGTTTCATGTCTGTATTTACATGCAAGGTATAAACACTGTTCTCTAAAGAAACACTTGAGTTTAATAGGTAGGCATTGACTGCTTTGTTTTCAATATCAATTTGCACCAATTCTATTTTCACCTCATTTGGTTTTGGGGACATACACATTCTTGAAAAACAGGGAGCCTCCATTCCAAGTTGTTGTGTGTGTATTTACACACTGAGAGTACATATTGGTAACACTTGGCTTTAATAGGGATGGACTGACTGGGCTTTCTTCTATATCCATTTCAGCAAATTCACTTTTCGCTAGGAAATGTACACTGTTCTCTAAGGGTACCACATTTAAAGCGTTTTTCACAGTTACGTCACTTTTAATAAGCAAAGAGGGACTCTGCGACCGGTTTTCAATATTTGATAAAGTTTCAGCAAAAAGTTTTACCTCCTTCACTACATTAAAAAAGGTGTCACTGGACGTGCTATCTTCTTCTCCCCATAAATCCATTATAAATAAACAAAGTTTCCTATCGTCACCAAGATACAATAGTGTTCAAAGTACTTCATTTGTTCAATTAAATACACGAAATACTGCACACCCAAATCCCGATACAGTCTTTTCAATCTTAAACTGCTTCTGTCTTCCTTTCATCCAAACTATAAACCAACACCATCAACAAAGCTTCTATTCACACTAACTTTAAAACAACGCAAACCATCATAAGGCTTATACAACAATATTTGTTGTGCCCAAACACGGTCATTTTAAAACACTTCTGCGCAACTCATATCTCTAAGCCTTTTATTTCTTTCATCAACGTCACTTCATTTAAATTCGCTACACTCTTCGTCTTAAAAATTATATTCGTAACATCATGATTTCTTATGGATCTGTTATTACATATAAAGTTTACACATTATTTAACCACTACTTCAAAGTACTTCTCCCCCATTTTCTTCCTTAAAGACACCAAGCAGAACAACCATAAATCCAATCCTTTATCCACAAAAGTGCATGCAATTTCTCCAAGTACTCATATATATACAAAAACTTTGATAGTGTAATGATATTATCGGAATGCATCTCTAAAAATATTACATAAATTTCCTTACAAGTACACTAAAGTTTCCCTACACAATTTCTCCCTTAGATTCCTTACCCATGTCAATGCAATTGTGCTAAGCTGTGTCCATAGGACTATTTTTATAGCATGCTATACATGTTAGTGGCAATGCCAATTTCCAATGTTCTATGATGCTTATTATTCAATCACAACTAACTTTTAGTACAACATTCACAAACTACCAATATGTACAGTTTCATCAGCACCTAGGTTCGAGTCTTTTGTTGACCATCTTTATAGAATCTGTTCACTAATCACAATATGTTGTCTCATTATCAGTTGTCCGCTAAAATATAAACAAAACAAATGCTTTAAACCACATTTGCACAACTCAGATACCATAAATGATACATGAATAACGTATTTCTTTAAGTCATTCGCGTTGACAGCAACATCCATTATTAGATGGGTTCAATAAATATTTGATCTAGCACAAACAACGACGAGTTTTCAAAACTTTTGTTATAGTTTCTTAATCTACTCGTCAAAATACGGTATAAAAAATGGTTCTTCCGTCGGCCATATTAGTTTAAAGATGGCAACTTTTCCAAAAATTCTTACATTTTCGTAATCTACTCGTCAAACTATATCTTTGTACCAAATTTCAGGTTCCTATCTTAAGTGATGTGCAAAATGATTTTTTCGTGCACTATATTTGTTTAAAGATGGCTACTTTTTCAAACAAATTCTTACATTTTCGTAATTCTTTTGCACTAATGTATATTTCGACCAAGTTTCGTGTTTCTAGTCCTATCCGATTAGACTGTGAATTCTTTCAAAAATCAATTTGTCCGCCATATTTATTTAAAGATGGTGACTTTTGTACAATTTTCTAATATGTTTGTAATTCTTTTGCAGTAGTCAACGTTTCTACCAAGTTTCTAGTTCTAGTCGTTTAGGCTCTGTATTTCTTCAAAAAATAATTTTGGCGGCCATATTTGTTTAAAGATGGCGACCTATAAAATCTTTTCTCATATGTTTGCAATTCTCTTGCAGTAATCAACGTTTCTACCAAGTTTCAAGTTTCTAGTTCTAGTCGTTTGGACTGTGTATTCCTTCAACAAATCATTTCGGCGGCCACATTTGTTTAAAGATGGCGACTTTTGTACAATTTTCTCGTATGTCGTATGTCGCGTTTGCAGTAGTCAACGTTTCTACCAAGTTTCTAGTTCTAGTCGTTTAGGCTGTGTATTTTATCAAAGCATTTCCACGGTCATATTTGTTTAAAGATGGCGACTTATAAACACTTTTCTTATATTTCTTCAATCTAATAATGGCAATACATCTTCATATAAAATTTCAGTTCTGTAGCTCAAACGATGTGCAAAATAGAGTTTATGTCGGCCATATTAATTATAAAATGGTGACTTTTTAAAATCGAAGGTAAAACCAAAATAAGTGCATTTCCTAGCTTCAAAACCAGTATATACAACATTCACGCCCTGCATCCAAACTTTCTCAAATTTACCCACGCTTTCGGAAGGTTTTCAGGTCGAGTTTAGTCAATATCGCATTTTATTCAGTACATGTTATGGTTTTTGTCTGCTTTTGTATATCTCAATACCAAATTATATTCTGAACTCGTGCAATTTACCAGAGCTTTCCTAGCTTCAAAAATCCGTATATTCCACAATAGTTTCAATAAGATACAACAAACGGCCTAGTAGACGTCCAAATGTATGTCAGCAGTAACTCAATGAAAGCCTTGCTTCAATTCAAAGGTCCAACTAAAATATGCGCGTTTCCTAGCTTCAAAAATCCGTATATTCCACAATAGTTTCAATAAGATACAACAAACGGCTTAGTAAACGTCCAAATGTGTGTTAGTTCAATATATAATTATGTCATAAGGCGACATTCTGCCATCAGCATTATTTCTAAAACAAACAACTAAAGTCTTCATATATGTATTTATCCGTCAGCATTAGTCAAATGTTTCAATAGCAGTCCAAGTATAATCTTGTGTAACCATCACCACTATATCGCAAAAACCTTAAGGTTAAACTCTAACCATTGGATCTGCCGCAAAGCAAAATGAATCTGCTGCAATACAACAAAATCTAACACTTGGAGCAAGTTAAACTTTAAACATTGGATCTGCCGCAAGGTAACAAAATCTATCAGTTGGAGCAAGTTAAACATTAAGCAATGGATCTGCCACAAGGCAAAAAATCTAACAGTTGGGGCAAGTTAAACTTTAACCATGGGATCTGCCACAAGGCAACAAAATCTATCAGTTGGAGCAAGTTAAACATTAAGCAATGGATCTGCCACAAGGCAAAAAATCTAACAGTTGGAGCAAGTTAAACTTTAAACATTGGATCTGCCACAAGGTAACAAAACTAGTACTTCTCAATATGCGGAGACGTCAGGTAAATATCATTTTCAAATACTGTTAACAATAAGATACTACATTGCAGTAGTGCCAAACCACAAAATGAACTCTAATTTATTGCATTTAGACTTTGAAGCCGTTTTTGATAAAATTTCACATTCGTAGTTTTGGTTAGTGCTACAACGGTTTGGTATATCGAAGGAATTTATACAAGCGCAGTTCTTGTATAAAAATGCAACAACAGAATTAATGGTGAATAACAACGTGGTGCCTTGTCTTAAAATGCGAAGAGAAATCCGGCAGGGATGTCTGAGTAGTTCATTTCTGCACGTGGTAACCTTGTCCTCTTTACTGTTTAAATTATAGGGTGAATTACATGGGGCCTTAGGCCCCCAAAAATCTAGCAAAGTGTTAGCACATGCTTATGATCTGTGCCTAATAGTGAATAGTGCAGAAGATTATCAACATATCCAACACTATAAGAATAAATGTGAAGAGGCGTCAGGGCCAACAGAACAGCACAGAAAACACAACATTTAGCTATAATTATGACAGTGGGCAAAATATTAAAATGCACTTCCCACAAATAATTCAAATGAAAGTGCTGGGTGTTGGTTTGAAAAGAAATACGAGGTAATGATTGTGTATACGAGAAAATTTACTCGTAAACAAATCTATCAGAGCAATATGGTCCACTCAAATAAAACAAAAGTATTTTGCTAATTTTATCAACAGTAACTTGTATAAGCAATGAATGTAAATATGGAAGGAATCGCAGAATTGTTCAAATTCCAGACAAGTGGATTTAAGTTGATCAACATATTTACCTTTGTTAATATAATTATTTTAGTTATTTGTTGGGTTTGAGACGATGTTGGTTGATGCTTCTAGTTATTTTTCCTAAGTTTTATATGTATGATGTGTATTCCAGTAGTGAAATAAAACGTGTATTGGTTAAAAAAGTGGTAGAGCGTTGGCGTAACATTCGGAAAGTCCTGGGTTCGATTCCAGTGGTCAACCATTAAGACTGAGATATTTAGGTTTTCCCTCAGCCACACCAGACAAACGCCGAGCTGGCACCTTTAACATATTCCTTGGTCGACACCTTCGCGAATCCTTTTGCCGAAGCACCAGTATTGCGCCTAGAAAAAAGAGATAGGCTGCTCTGTGGTCTTTTGTGAATATCGGGGACAGGAAATTTCTCTAACCTCGGTCACGATCCAAAACGTAATGTAGTTTTAGAAACAGGGATGAAAAGGATGACTTCTAAATAAAAAAAGTTATGAACCATAATGTATTGATGAACTTTGATTGCGAGGTTTCTTCGAGCCCGCCTTACTGCAAAACTCCCTCTCTTGGAAAATCCATGATAATGTGGTGGCATTATCTCCTTGTAGAAAGAGGCCAAGAAACGTATTGCGAGGGCGATTGTGCACAACTCTGAGTTCCATTTGTGATTTTCGCACTTTTATATGCACACTAGAATTTATGTAAAACTTTTGCATGTACACAATGTATTGGTACTAACTGTCTGTTGTTACCATTATTGATATATTTTAAAGGTACATATGTATTTCCGTAAGAATTAATAAAATGATTTGAAAAATAAATGTTTTGGTTGTAGTTTTCCTACGCCTGGATCAGTGATATGCAGTAGACTGATGGAATTAATGCTTTCTAGAAAAGACCGCACCATTGTAAATGGCATAATTGAAGCACAGGTATAATACACCCATTTAGTGCTTCTTCAAAAATACAAAACCTGAGGATTCAAAAAAGAATTCGTCGATATAAATTTACTTACGTTAACTTTTCTAATAAGTTTCTTTAATAAATTTACGAGAGGCTTTAAACTACCCCAAAAGAATTCACGTAAATCAAACACAGTGGAAAATTGCTATTTTTGTCCTTCTTCAAAACTGTGATACTATTTCCGGTTTTTACGATTTTGTTTCATTCTTTGCTGGGTTAGTACGAAACATGTAATGCATTTGTTTTGCCCACGCTTACATCTATCGGGTAAATTGAAAGTGACACTTCGATAATCAATCTAAAGCATTCATTCTATTGTATCAGCAAATTGGAAATAGAATTTTATCATTCATTTAAAATAAGATCGGGAAAATGAGCTGTAATCATATCCAATTAATGTACAAATATATTTCTACTGTTATGATAGAACTTATTTTGCCAAATAGTAAGACAAAACTAGATTGGAATATGTAACAATTAAATAAATGTAATTCGAACTTGATTCCAACGAGTTTCTTAGGTTTGTAGTAAAATCATGCATTTAAATATAGTTACAAAAGTGACCTCCTACTTCTCTTAACTTAAAGCGCCAAATTTATGTCTGCATAATAGTAAATTAGGCTATATTTACTGCCAAGACCATTCATTGCAGCTTGTTTAATTGACTGTTTGAACATTGTAAATAGAAAATGCTGAGTAAACTGTTAATCACAATTGGAGTACGGCCAAGGGTTTCGAGCCTATGGTCCGCGGGCCGGATGCGATCCACGCGCAAAGTGTTCAGTGTATGCGATCTAGCTGGAAAAAATTCCGAATACTTGTGTTATTTGATTACACGTGAGAAATATCTTAGGACCCTGACAACCGCGTCATGTAAGCGTCACAAAATATCTGTATAGGAGTAAATTATAATGATGATTATACGTAATTGAAAAGATGTCCAATAATAATACTGACGGAATTAAATAGTATTCAAATACAAAATCAATGTTACACATCAATTGTATGTTGAGGAAAAACATATATCCAAATCCGACAAATTCACAAAAAATAGACCTATATATGCTCCCCTCGTATTGCACTATATCATAAATAGAAAAGTGTATATATACCGTAAGGTTAATGTAAAGCAACGATCTGCAACAAAAGATGGCATCACTACCTCCGTATATGTGTAATGTATTTTTATTGTTGCACAAAATTGCAATGCTGCACCTACAAATTTAAGCCTAGAGAATTCAAGCTTTCAGGGAAGAATGTTCATAACCAATTCAATAGTTCGATCAATGCCGATTTTTTAAATTCGTTTTTCTTCATTGTTGAAATCGCTTGATTGTTGTTTTGAATGTCAAAACCTATAAAAAGAAGCTTTTTCAACAATGAAGAAAAACGAATTTAAAAAATCGGCATTTATCGAACTCTTAAAATTGATTATGAACTTTCTAGGTTTGAATTTGTAGCAACAGCATTGAAATTTCGTGCAACGATAAAAATACATTAGACATATACGGAGGCAGTGCTACCATCTTTTGTTGTAGATCGTTGTTTTACATTAATCTCATCTCTGCCGCTCGCATTTTTGCTCCAGGAATTCTCAGAGCCTAAGCTTCTCCATGGGAGACTTGGGGAAAGCTGACCTAATACTGCTAGTGAAAGTGCTCCGGGGTTCTTCACCGGGAGTTTTCGGCGTGATGGTATATATTTTCAGACCCGAGGACACAAACAGAAGTGGCGGGACATTTTCATTGTGTGGCCTTCCCTTAACCTTCTTAAATCCTTATGTCGTGCCTCCTGTGCGTCCTCTGATAGCTGTCCAATAGTTAGGATTCAATACCGCATAATGCGTGGACCATGCCTGGACCATGGGTCTTCTGGACTGTGACAGGCATCTAGTACTAGGGGTACGCATTGAGGTAGAGCTTTCTAGTATCTTCGACAAACTCGTAAATGGTCCCACATTGATGTCATGATCAGAAGCTAATATTTTCAAAGCTGTCTCTGTTGCTCTTCAACCATCGGGTCCTCAGTTTTGCACAATAAAGTTTAATTGTCCTGGAAATGCATTCTTTAACTCGCGGATGATATAGACCTACTTGAATTCCCGATGTCTCCGCAACTAATCTGTACAGTTCTCTGCTTCGGTTTTTGGAGCATACGTCAGCCACACATTAAAAATAAAGCTCCCGATACAACATCGTGCACTGTCCACTTTCAGGCTATGCAGTTGTCAATCGGGTGCCTAAGGGCATTAAATTTTATCAGTTTCTGTACGCATAAGGTACATATAGTAATATGTTAATATTTCCGGAGGGTACTATCTGCTACTTTTCTTAAAACCTTAGTTAACCTTTTAACACATAATAAATTACCACTTCTTAAGCACCACTCTTCACTTTGTTGTTACGCGAACTGAACTTACAATATGGCTCGTCAAAAACCATGCACTAATAAAATCACCTTGCCAGTGCACTGAATGCGTTGGGTTAGAAACCATACACAGAACGACAGTACACGCCTAACCATGAGCGTGTGCGCTCGGCAACCATGAACGTGTGCGTGTGCGTGTGCGCTTGACAGTACACGATTTTTCAGGTAGTGCGGGTCGGGGTGAGACTCATGAGCTCTGTTCACCAACTTCAGCCTCAAGATCACATGAAAAATAACATTTATAGTTAAGCCTGAACATTTCGGAACACAACTGTATAGCAGTTCGCCTTCAATACACGATTCGTAAAATGATTTTTTTCAGTTAGATTGTTGAAATTGAACACTGTACCGTGCAGAGATTTTGCCTGGACACGAAAAAAAAAGATAGTTACACTATCATCCATTGGACCTAGAATAAGTGCCACGACTTGGAGCTTTGTAAAAGGGGATTTGCAATTCACAAAATTGTACGAGAATAGGGTAACCATAGTTCTTTAATAAAATCATATTGTTTATGTTTTCACACAATAGTTTCGCACTGTTTTTAATGTTTAAACACTTTCTATTGTGATGTGCAACATCAATGTGTATAACGCAAAATATAATAAACAATGAAAGTGAAAACACAGCAAGTTGAAATACTATGATCTCCATAATACGTTGCTGAATAATATCGAAGTTATTTGTGACTAGCCATGAATTGTTAGGATGTGTACACCTGATGATGATTATGTTCTTCCGGTAGCGAAAGTTTGTGACCTGAATGCCTCTGAGCAACATGAACCAATGATGGTTTACTATTGCATTTGAATGTATGGAGATACATTTAGGACAGGATATTTAGATAACGTTGATTTCGAATTTTTACCATCAATGTGTTCACACCTGGAAATGAACACGCCACAATTGATTAGAAAGCCACGGCCAAATCTACACATCTATATTAGACTCTATTATAATTTTTTTATTAAATAGTAGAGCTATTAATATCAGCCTTAAGAAACTGACATGATTATGAAACCAGCCAAAATTCTACGAACCTCTTGGTGACTTCTTCTGGCATCCTTTGTCAACTGTAATTATAAGGTACGAGCATCTTACCTGTCATCTAGTGGATATAATTTCTCACTATTACGTATTAAAAAAAACAGATGGTGGGCTATAATAGCGCTCTCTCTTTCTCCCCGTCTCTTTCTCTCTGTTCACCACATCGACAGTATCTCAACAGATCTTTAAAAGTTAATATATGAACCTGAGAGCGGAAGTAAAGTTACCTTATTTGTCAACAGGTGACGCTCTTGCCGAAGGACGTTCTAACTTCGATAGGCAACTCATGTAGTTGTTTACCATTTTACCATACCATCTCTGAATACGTAAATCAGCGTTTCTGAAGACAAAACCTTAAAAAAATCAGTGTTGTTTGTTTGTGAGCCATATTTCGATATGGGAATTATAATTTGATATATATATATGTTTTAAATAGTAGGGGAATGTTGACTATAATGCCTAGTATTTCGAATGAGGATTTGGAATTCACATGAAGATTCGTAGCTCCTTCTTCGATCGTATGCTGCACGCAGGTCAGCCGAAATGGACTACTAGCAGTGCTTGTCTACTTTCGTCCATTTCTAGAATTAATTGCTTGGTACCGTAGTTGCTTGAAAACTAAACTTGGATAGCAATCAGATACTGTGGTAGAACCCACCCTCCCGTGTCAAGTAGTCAGTCAGGAACTTAACTTTGGTAATCTGAGTCCTTGTTTATGTGATATTATTAGATATAGGAAGTTAGGAATTAAGTCTTTTGTTGGAAAATGCAGTTTGCTGAGGAGGTGTATGGTTCTTTTGGTTATCAATTGACTACTAGAGCGTTGTTCCTCTTGTTGGTTTGTGTTGTTGGAATATTTTGAGTATCAAGTTGCCGTCGTTATGCCGTGGATAAATGGGTTTGAGATGTTACAATGTTTATTCGCAAGTACTGTGTTGTTAACGGTTATATGTTTAGAAGATAAGTAATATTGTGGCGAGAGATATGGTAGGTTATTTGTCTAGGTAGGTTTAATTTGGTGATATCTTGGTCACTTGCAGATTGGATGTAGTTTTTCTATTTTGTTTGAGGAAGATATCAATTGGTGTGATTTGGACGTTGTGGTTAAGGTAATGTTTTTCTCATTTCCACATTCGTTGAGAAACTCTGAGCCAATACCGCTCAAACTGCTGAATTGGATCAACGTAAGTTTTGGAGCTGTGCAATTCACGGTCAAAAGTGACCATGGTTAATAATATGGATGAATATAGTCTGGTTTTGAGCTTAAGAATTGATTTGAGAGCTTCGAAAGACAGTATTTCTTTTTTCTTCTGTCTTGGATTGTGATATGAAAGTAAATCAATGGTCTAATGTGACTCTAAGATATTTTGCTGTGTTTGTAATTCTGGGTTTGGAGTTATTGATGCTAATTATTTTGTCTTTGTCTTTTCTTGTGCCGTTACCCGATCACTAGAATATGATGAACTGAGTTTTTTTGTCGTTCAGTATCAATTTCCAAGTTTTACACAATTTTTAAATTTAATTGATATTTTTTGTAACCTGCTTATAGCTCATTTGGTAGTCTTAGCAGTAGACCAGTAAGCGGTGTTGTCTGGGAATATGCTCAATTGAGTTTGAGTTTGTGGTGAAGTGGGTGTATACTTAAAATATATCGAGTATAAAATTTGACTTAAAGCTGCTCTCTGTATGGTTATTTTGTCTAAGAATTCTTTGCCTGATTTAGTTTTGGTGGTTTTATTAGTCAAAAAGTTAGTTATCCATCTAATTGTAGTTGTTGGGAAACCCATGAATAGAGCATGTAAAGAAGACCGTCGTGCCAGACACTGTCAAACGCCCAGATGAGATTCATAAAGATGGCAGCAACCTTCATACCATTGTTAAGTGAATCTGAGTGTCCGTTATAATACGTTTAATTTGGTCTACGGTGGAAACCTGAGATCTGAACAATGCTTGATGTTTTGAAGATGAGGTTTGAATTTTCCATGTAATGTTCTGTCTTGTTGCTACAACAGTTTAACACATTTTAGCTATATAGTTGTACGTGTTATAGGTCTGCAGTTGTCTGAGGCGAAACTGCTTTTGTTGCACTTTGCAATCAAGTTCATGTAAGCAGTTTTCCAGTGTTGTGGAATTAATCCAAGTTTTAGTGACACGTTGAGCATCTGAGTGAGTATTCTAAACAGAACAGGTGGATTTCTTTGGAGAACTAGGTATTGGATTCCGTCGAGCCCTCGGTGAATGATTTTCTTTTTCTTAATTATGCTGATGATTTCATCATGTATAATTTCCGGTGCACCTCGATTGCGCACAGTTTTCCCTCAAAGATCTATGATAATCTGTAGTTGATTGACAACAGGTCAGAAAAATATAAAATCGTGGAGTTGCGCACAGTTTTTAGATGCGACGCTGCCAAATCTCAAGATAATGATGCTTAAGCAAATCATGAAGTTGCGCACAGAGTTCGTTGAGTTTTGGAAGTACCTGTAAAATTTCATCATTTGTTCCCTCCATTGAATTTCTTCTTTTCTGTGTGGTCTCGAATCACCTTTTTTTATCGAAACGATCTTCAAACATGTTTGATACCTTATGGACATCGGGTGCAATACATTAAAACTGGCTGTTGTAGTGACGGTGGAAAGATTATGATCCACTTGTTGTCTTAGGTAGTGGAGATGGTTCACAAGCCCACATAACTGGTGGGTATCTGAAAGGAAAAGGTAATCATGAATATAACATCATATCACTGTTTTATTAATTCTAGTGCACTTAGAACGAGGTAAAGAGATACATTATAACTAATTTAAAAATTATTGATTTCCTGTTAAACAGTATATAGCTGATATAAAAAAAATATTTTGATTTACAGAACTGCTAGAAACTAACTTTGAGTTCTCATTTCAGACAACACTTTACTATTTCTATGTGCTATTCCTATATTAATGTCTCTAATTTCTCAAACCAGAATGCTTCTGGCCTATATACCAGACAGTTTTTAATTACTTTCACTGGAGACTCTTAACCTCTTCAGTTTTGTACTTTTCTTGTAATTCCTTAACAGCTAAGTTAAACCTTTACTAGACCATTTTTTACCTTTATCAAACCTGCTTTGCGATATTACCTGCAACTCTCCTCTATGTAGTTGTTCAGCACATAATCTGAAAATTTAAATCCTTTACTGTCAGGTCCCACCGAAATCAGACCAGCAAAGGCATCCGGTACTTGCTCTGGAGGTAAATATGAGAGTCCAAAATATGTCTTTAGCAAAGAACCTAAAGAAAACATAGACATTAAATTAAATTCAACATTGTTGACTCTTTAGGGTCTGTTCACAACTTAAAGAATAAGTTAAAAACTGCACATAATAACTAAGAAATAGGATAAATTCAAATAACTGTATTACCAGGGAATCTTCCATACCTCCTCAATGTTTTTTTACAGCTATAAATTCTCGATCACACCAAGCAAATTTTAAAATATTTAGTTTCAAAACAATGGAATACCTGTTAAATTACTTTCTTTGGCTACCCCCTGTCAAACTAAAAATCTTGGCATAATTCCTGTGCTTTACTATCTAAGATAATGACATAAAATTAAAATAATCTACCATGGAAATTAAATTATTTTGTCAGAATATACTGCACAATCTTCCTTGCACAAACTGTCCACAGTTTAAAGAAATACCTAACTCAGACCGTGAATCTAAATAGGCATTACGTAGATCAGTATCACGTTCTAGCTTTAGCCACCATGCTTGACCCAGGTGGAACCTACAACAACGAATATCACAATCTGGGAACAACGTTCTGATAGCTTCTATGGCAGAATTCTCAAAGTCTTTGTAAGTAGATCTGAGTGCCACTCTTTCGTCCAAACTCACAATCATCTTCCACATAACTTCGTAAGTTTCTTTATCTTTTCTTGGTAAAAACGCGAAACATAAAGGAACATAATATCCATTCTTATATCCGTGAATGGTATATAGCTGGCCGAAATGTCGTGGAGAATGTGCAAATGTCCCGTCAGCGAACAATTCCATGTCCTGGAAATCACACCAAAACGTGAAATGGAAAAGAATAAAAGAGAAATAATATGGAACAATATTAAAGATACATGCAATGAGCATTATTCAATCTTATAGTCATACATATATAAAAAATTCATTTACAACCAAAAAGGCACAAATACCTGATGTTCTTAGTGCATGTTGGAAACACTATTTGCGCTGCTTCATCGACGTACAGAAATCTTCCTCCATCCGTGGTTACACCGTTCGTTCGTTCTTTCAATTGCTGAATAGCTGCAGCAATATCTTTCGGTTTAACGGACATTCTCTTCCTCCGAGATCGATACATTGCTTCTCTGCATCTTTTCACATCCTAATGATCAAGCCTGTTCAAGCGCGTCATTTTTAAAATGTCCTTTCTTATGATTTTATTTGGTCGTTCGTCAAGGCATTCTGCAGCGCGGCGTTTACAGTTTTCCCTCAAGAGGTGCCTTTCAACGTCGTCAATGCTCTCTTGATGGTTATACTGTACTCTCTTCTGTAATACCATGCTTTCAGTAGCATCAACTTCAACTGTAGCCTGTAGCCGAGCATATTTTCAAGGTGCATCTGCAAAAATAATAGTTTGGCGTAAGTAATCAATCATTAGTAGATGGAGCAATAGAAATTATGAACAAAAGTGTAATCCTCTAAGGAGGTACCTCATCAAAAGGTCAATCCATTAACTCCATTATTTTTATATGAAAATGTACTTAAAACCGAAAATGTTCGAAATCTTAGAGTATCAAGTTCGTTTACATCCACTGCTTCATTACCTTACTTTAGCAAGTGTAGTAACCCTCTAAGCAACAGTTAAACTCAAGACATTATAAAGGTCAACACGATCTGTAGAAAAGAAAATTATTCACAAACCAGTTTAAGAAGAACAAAAATTTCTGCTCTCACCAATTTAGTACGCCTATTTTAACTTACCTCCATATTGATCCTCCTCTCCTTTGACGGAACCGACGATATCTATAACCTCCCATTATTTTCCACGGTGAGCCTTTCTTCGTACTTGATAGCTCGAAGTGCATACTTTCGCCTCAGTTTCAACAGATAACAATTATTCTCAGCATCGTCCAGTATATATATTCATATCTGGTAGTTAGTAAGTTGGTTAACAAAATTCGATAATTAACAGCACTTGAGCTGTTAACTAACTCTATGGCTTATGGAACTCGCAAGTTCATCGCCGTAGAAACAAACGTTTGGCGTTGGATTCTATCCTGGGCAAACCCCATGAGAATCCGTGAACAATCTGTTACAGTTTCTTGACATGTTTTAGCGGTGTAGAGTTGTCAGCTCAACGACCTCACAGTAAAGACATACATTCAAGATGTCGTTCTCTGTCTATCTCTCAGCCTTGCCGATGTCATTCATCTTCAGGCTCGGGGTGGTAATGGTGAAACTGCTTGCCTTCACAATGATATTTTTGTTCGGGGTTATCTTTCCCTAGGCTTTGTAGATCCCTCTACTAACTGCAAGGTAGCAATACTTGTTTTGGTCAGCCTCGGAATATTTCCGGTACCCACCATGTCTGGTCGGCATTCCCCCATCCGGCACCTGGGGAGGCGCCTGATGGGAGACCAGTAACTCCAACCCGGGCTTAAACAGTTTACTTTTGGAAAATGAACGATCTCTTGAACGTGATTAGCTGAAGGAGAAGAAAGGTTCTGCGGATAGATTTTTAGTCGGTTTGGACTGTTGTTGAGTTTGCTTGGAAGATAATTATTGTTTAATCTTTTACCACGTTTTATTAAAATAGATTTTCAGAAATTTTGGGGTTCCTGTATTAGATTTCTGATTGTTTGGATATGAATTCGTAGGTTTCTTGCTGTCTATCTTCTCCACTTTTTTATTTTAGTATCTCATATAACTGGCCGTTGGTGCGGGATGAATAAAATGTCACAATTTCACTTATTACGTATAAAAAGTTTCACTAAAACTTATTTCACTTTTCGTTGATCCTCTCTAATCGAGTTTCATAAGCATAGTGACGCATGCGTCTCGCCATCGCCTACATATACTCTTCTGAGCTGGAACGTATTCCCATCACAACAGATAATGCAACATTCGAGAATGTTCCAGAAGATTATGCACTTCGGTTTCCGGCTTTGTGAAACACTCTAGGACATTCTTGAACGTTCTCGAACGTTCCGAAACAGAAAGTCCCTTCGATGGTTTAGAAGCGTCTGGAACATTCTAGAACATTCTTGAACAATCTGGAACCTGAAGTGCCTTCGATGATCATTCTAGAACCTTATGGGGCATTCTAGAACATTCTCGAACATCCTGGAACATTCTGGAAAATTTTACATTCTAGAACATTCTAGAGCAAGCACATTCTAGGACATTCGTGAACATTCTGGAACATTGTAGAACTTTGTGGAGTATTCTATAACATTCTGGAACATTCTATAACATTCTCAAACCTTCTGGAAGATTCTAAAATATTCTGAAACATTCTGCAAGATTCTCGAATTCTAGTTATGTATGGAACATTCTGGAAATATTCTGGAACCTTCTGTAACATTCAGGAACATTCTAGCCAGTATCAGCCACATCGGCACTCAATTCCCAGCTGCTTCACCGACTTCCCATAAGAATTCCATTGGTGCGATGCCCTCTTTTGACACCCATATCTCCGATCCCAACCCCTGCAGTTCCAAACCGAAACCTTCTTCATAGATGGGGGATGGAGGGCTACCATACCATATAATCCCCATTGTGCTACAGGGGTGGTTTGCGGAGTTACAGCGGCACGCACGGACAAACCACACTTAGATTTATTATATCTATACTGATTTATTTTTGTAACTTTTAGAGTTTTAGAGCTTATAAATTTTTTGTAACTTTGAGAGTTTTACGTTGAATTAGTGAATCTTGAGAAGACCACGAAGTTAATAGATCTTGGGATTCTGACACACACACACACACAAACACACACACATAAGTGTCCAACATGCTTCCAAAATACCACATTTTCACCAGCGATCTAATGTTTCCTATACAGAACAAATTGCAGGAGTGCAATAAACAAGTCTTCGTTTTTCCGGTACCGGCAAGTAAACACAAACTTTTGATTGATGGAAAAATAAATTAAAAAGAAATAATTCATAAATATTAGACACACAAATAAACAAATAATGCAAAATAGTTTATTGCATAAGCAAGACATAGATTGTGACGCAGTGGCTTTATTGTAGTCGGGAAAGAAATCTTCAAGACATAAATCAAATGAAACTGTCTCGGGACAAAATTTCTACTATCGCAAATATATATGATATAATTTAATTTACGCCTCTTTCACTTCTGAAGTGTGACGTTTTCATGAGATACGTGAAACTATTTTATATTTAAAATTTCACTAATGGGAATGGATTCAAGCCAATTTAAGAGCAACAACATAACAACGTTCCGAGTATCCAATACGTTTATCTAAAATATTCACTTTTTATTTACACCCTGACAACATTGATCTCAGGAATTAGTAGGGCTAGGAAGATCGTTGAAATGCCATTGGAAAAGTCGAGACTGGCAAGGTCAAAATCGCAGAGTTTTTTGTCCATGAGTTGATAAATTGTAACTCTGGAAGTAAAGACAATAACCCATAGTTACACGATAAGTGGCACCGACGAAATCGCTTGAGTCAAATACGAATAAGTCGGAGTACAACTTTGCATACAAATGCATATAAATTTTGTTTATTTCTGACTAAGAACTAACAGAAACACCAGTTTAGAAGAAAGATATTTAATAAAATTTCGGTTCTTTATACAATGATTTCTTTTTCTTGTTAAATGCAGAAGAATCAGATGTATTTCGTTTGGACGACATAACTTTTAAGAGTTTAGAAAAGGCATAACGAAACAATCTTAATTTTCGTCGGTCATAGAATCGTAATCGTGCACGTAGGAGTTTACGCAAGACGTGTCTAATGCCTTTCTCAGGAAGATAAACACTGAAGGTAGCGTGCGGCAGTGTTGCTAAACGAAAAATTCAATAACAGAACTCCGAGTTCCCATAAGTAGGGGTATTACTGTATTAAGGCAACGGAAGTGGTTGTGGTGTCGTTCGAAAGTTCTCATCGAAAATTCCCTATTGACACATATATAATTATAATTGAACTCTCGCTGCTAAAGCCTGACTTAGCATATGTCAGTTCCCCAGCTAGACTCCTTCTCCTTTATTTAAAAAACAAAACAAAATCTATTGTTTAATCTTATTTTCATGACACTACAAAAGTAGAAAGAAACGTCAGCAATGAAATTAATTCAAATTTTAACAAATAAAGCACGGGCATAAGAAACCCATGAGTGCTTCTACAAAAATATCAAACACATGAAGCTACTCTAGCAGTTCCTTGTAAGAGATCAGCGTCGAAGCACAAAATAGGAAGAAACTTGCTATGGGAAATTGCCTGTATATTTACTGTGAAAAGTAGAACTATTGCTACGATATGGATAAAAGGTTACACTTATTACCAATTATATTATATTTGCTTCCGAAACAGGACATTGGTACTTCTTTTCCCTGTACCTTGTTTTCGAAATTTGTTATCTTTCCTTTGCCCTAAGGAAATTTTTGTCAGTGAGCTTTTCCCCCATCTAGTGGTCCATATCTAGTGGTTCATATACAATAGTTACAGTAGACTGTATATGAAAAGGTATCGTTTATTAGTGCCACAAAGTATAGTCTTACTATACGCCCTTTCCAGCGCGTCACGTACTATTAAGAAAAAATGTCCATGTGTCCCTTGCTTTCTTCAGGGATGATCGGGAATTTCCATCCCCTTAAAATTAAAAAAAAAATATGCTGAAATGTTAAGTTCTAATAATAACATAAATAGAACCTTGTACGCACTCCCAAAAATACAACCTCCTCAGGAAGTTTACTTTGAAAACATCTTTTTCGATATCTGACCCGGGTGGGGATTTTATCAGTGAAATGCTTGAGTCAACATGGACAAAGAAGGCAAAGTATAAACTTCTGATCTAGAAGATTTCAAAATTCTTTTAAAAGTAATAAAAGTTACGTTATCCGCATCATTTAAGGGATCGAGGTGACGCTGGGGTAGCGCGCTCAAATATTAGGCCAGGAGTCTTCTGTGCGATTCCTGTCTGGTCCATGTGAGCTTCTTTCTAATCCAGACCCAGTCCTTAGTCGATTTTCATGTTAATAGCAATACATTCACCGAATCGGTTTCTTATTTCTCCTGTTCTTGTTCTACCGCAGTGCAAGCTGGCTATTTCCGGATAAAGGAATGAGCTGTTAGGTGTTCATTCAAACGAGAGACCTTTCTGTAATGTCCATCCTACTCAGAGGCGGGGTTAGGTGAGCGCAATAATGACCCCGCGGGGCCAAAGTACAAGTAAAAATCGCTGAGCGCCGAAATGTTCCATCTAAAGCCGATAAAGCAGTAAGCTACTTCCCCCTAAATGCTTCCTCTCACTTCTTCCTTTCATTATTAACCCTAAATTTATTACTAAATATTCTCTTTTTTAATTAACAACGGTTTCTTATGAAGAAAAAATCCGACATAATTTATTTAAAGAAAGTACAATATATTTTAAAAACTGAATTGCTAATTACAAGTGCTTCTTTATTCATTTCCATTTCACATTACATTTCGCATGGAAACTATACAAACTGGTTTATTTGTAAACTTTTTTTTTTTACAAATCAACTTTTATATCATTGAGTAAGAAAAATATCAACTCGGAACGCGGGGTCTCCCTAAGCGCGGGGCCTGGGGATGTTGCCCCAGTTGCCACCCCAAACGCCGCCTCTGATTCTACTCTCACATGAAAACAGAGAAAGAAGACTTCTGGAATATCATTGTGATATATTTAGGCATCGTACATAATCTAGTTACGTATATAGAGTAAACAATATTTATTTACGAATAAATACTCACTTTAGACTAGGTAACATGTCCTAAAGCAATTTCTTTCAAGATGAAATTTTTAATTTCAAGGTTATAACATTATTGTAAAGAGAATAAGTAACGTGTTACATGTTCCATATTACTGTTTCAGAAAATTGAACTTGAGTGAGTGGGCGAATTACTATTAACGTCCTAAACGAGCTGGTGTACTTATAAGAACGGGAGCGACAGTTTACGGTAAACTGGACTCCGAACCACTCTGTTCAGTGGACCCGGCAGGAATTGAACCTGCAACCATGTGCACATAAAGAGAGGCACTCATCTCTAGGCCACCACGAGCTCACAAAATTAAACGTCTTTCTACTAAACCGCAGAAAATGAGGTAGCACTCTTAAATGTATCAGTCGCATGATTCCAGGACCTCGTATGTGACGTGATTCCTGGAGTTTGTTCAAGCGAGGGCATTTTACTCCACATATTCATTCCATGTCAACTCAACACACCTTTTCTACCTCATTTTCTCAGATTTCTATGTTGTTTTGTTTATTGCTAGTAACCATTGATATTTTTTTTTTCCTGATTTTTTTGACTCACTAGTTTCCGTTCTATGGAAGTTCAAAAATTTCCAAAAAGTCCCATTTTCCCTTACAAAAGTTCTTATTACTGCATGCCTCAGTAACGGTAGAAACTAGAAAACCTCTGTGAATGGAAACAGCTTACACCGGAAGATAAAAAGAGATAGTTCACTAGAGATAGATTTGAGCCGGGTAATAAGAAGGGGGTAGGCGCGGAGAACTAGTCACGCACGTCCATTCAACACAACGGTCACAACACAGTGACAATATCACATTTTTTTTTAAAAAAAAAAGGAAGCAGCAATAAAATAGAATAGAAAAGGTATTTACTTACCACGTCAACAAACTGCAAAAGATAACTGCCGCTCTCCTTGTGCATCCCGTTTCTTTATAAAACGCACAGTAACTTTACCATTAAGTTAAAAAAATTCGTGGTAACACTTTACCAGAGAAGTAACTTGTAAAAAAATACCTTCTCTTGATTCACTTTAACACCAACTAAATAACGATAACATTTCAATACTTTCTTTATGCACGCAAAACTAACAATAAGATTTATTGCAAGAAAGTTTCGAGTACGATCAAGGTACTCTTCGTAACCTTCACCTCCATGTCTCTAGTATAAATGCAATGAATTAGAATTCAAGACTCCTCTAGTCAATGAAACAAAATGTACAAATCAGTATTGTTTACTCGCAGGTGATCTTTAACCTCAAACCAGTAACCTACAGAATAGCAAATTTCATCTTTATAAAATGTGTCTTCATAAACCACTGCCAGACCTAGAACCGCAATACTTTTCAACGTCGTAGAAGATGAGATAAGATAAGGCATTTCAGATAAGTAAGTCACAGATATATGGCCCCTGCCGAAGCCTAAGCCTTATGAGACATAATGTATCGAACATTAGAAAATTTTAACTTATTTGAAATCGATGGCGATCTAGAATTTTCGAAGCAAGACCTTATAGATCTACTTCAGCCCACTACTGATCTTGTAGGAGATATATTCAACCTACATAACGTTTTTCACTGTCTTATACAATATATGCACCATATTAATGCCAAATTTTGTACCAAAATTTTAAATTCATTAACATTTCTCAACTTTTTACGACAACGACCAAAATTAAATCAATCTTGCAGAATATTGGTAAAACCTAGAGATAAAATGCCAGATTTTTACCTGAAACATTTGATACTAATTTCATATTTGAGGAACCATTAAAAAATCAGTTGCTTCTTTCAGAAATAAATCTGTTGAGACATGAAAACTGAAAATTTATTATCACCATTTTTATCTTCATTTTATACAAATATATCTTCTATATGCGTGTGCGGCCATTCTCAAAACTCAGTGGAACATAAATCGGAAGTGGAACTACAGTCCTTACAAACAAATACTGATCATTATAAAACCAATAATAAACACTCAGTTGCAAATAATGTAACAATTAGCGACTTGGTTTATATGTTTTAAGTTTCACAACAATAGACACACCTCTTTACAATTGAGGGAAATAAAATCACAGTGACGATGGATCCTGCTTGTATAAGTAAAGCCTCAAAGTGAGACTATATTTGTGTGAAGGAACTAACTCTCCACTCCAAAGTAAGTTTTTGTTTCTTCCGGTGCATCAATTTCTTCTATCACAAGTGAATTTTAAGTGTATTTAAAGTGTGGTTAGTGTGGTAACTAGTGTTTTAGGTGTGACTGCCCTATCGCTACTCGCCTTCCTGTTCGGGGCACCTGTCCGTAAGGGGACTATCTTGCGGTTGACGAGCGCTCAAAAGTCATCAAAAGGGAATCGAGTCTCTATTCGAACGCCAGATTACGAATCCTTCTTCCCGATAACTGGAAAGACTGCCTTCGTAATCAGTATGACCAAAACATGTGGGGTGAGGCCACGAACGAGCAAGAGCACTTACGAAGAAGTCGGGACCTACTGTATATTGACCGTGTCCACTTGACCAAGGTGCAAATTCACAATCCCAACACCGGCAGACGGAATATTTAGCGTGACACGGTATCTTTCCGGAATACTGGCTATTACGCGCCACTGCAACAAAATATCATTAGCGTACATGTATATCATAACACTATTTTTGTATGCACTATCCGCTACGCAAAACTCATAAAAAGGAAAGAATTTTAAAATAAACCACTTTATTTCGATTATGCATGAAAAATATGAACTTTTAGATTTATTCTTATGAAATCCTTTAATGCGGGTGTTCGCTGTTTCAATTTACACGTCGACAGGCAATGCCTGGAGTTTTTACAAAGATTACTGATGAACACGCACTTTGGAAAAATATTTCGTGCGAAAAATAATTTAAATTATTATTATTATTATTATTTTTTAAAAATATAATAGCATCTGTAGAATCTTTCTGTTACATGTAACTCGCTGTACTTACTCTACAATGATCAATCTGATGATATAGTACTCTTATACGCAGAGGAGAACCATTTTCACACTCTCTACTATTCGGCGTAACTTGCACTTTTCGTTTTATATGTTACCGGTGTCATGCATATAAGATAATAAATTTATCATGCAGCAAAAATGAAAACTAACTACACAAGTAAAACACAAATAATAATACATGCAATCACTTTGCTTTTGTGATATGATCTCGCGCAGGAAATCTATCAATCAGTGTAGCACGGCGTTGTTCTCATGTGTTCTGCCGTTAAATGATGCCACACTGTTGCACTTTTTTTTATTATTTCACTCCCTGTACTCAGACGGGATAAAATCTAATAGCTTTGCACTGCGCGTATTTAGCCTGCTTCTTCGTCTGAGTAGGATTAACTTATACGTGTTGAGCGTCAACACACTCTTCCTGTTTTTACACAAAATAAATAGAAAAAGGCAATACTTCACTTTTTAAAAACAAATATACACTTGGCTTTTCTCTATTATTTCTTGAAAGCCTTTGTACTTTTATCACCACTCACTCACTACACTATTTAATGAGGGATAATGGATGTAGCTTCCCTTGTGTGATTTTGGAGGGAAAACTGGTTGGACGTTGTACTCTCCTCTGGCCGTTCCCGCTGTTTTGCGCAACGTGGGCAAAATCACAAATATCTTATTTTTGTTAGCTGGGATGATTTGTAGACCATATTATTTGGTGTGTGCCACTTGTATATATACCACACTTTATTTTCTTCACCTCCGGAATCAATGTTTCACTTCTTGGGGCAACGTGACTAAAGGGCGGGAACTGGTCCGGGATGACCCTAATGTATAGTCGAACTTTAATTAAAGATGTGATGTTGCTCCGCTCATTTTCTTCCTTTCTGTAGCTCGAACTTGCTTATTTGATAACTATCTTTCACTTCTTTTCCAATTATGAGACGCACTGCTGTTCCAAGTACAACCTTCACTTTACTTGTAATACGGCATACACATTGCGTTGAAAACGTAGTGGGCTTCTATTACACACAAAAGACAAAAGTGGAGAAATATTTTCTACTCCTCTGTGACACTCGGGAGATGCAATGTCTCTCTGACCGGATTCACTAACACTTTATATTCTTTTTTCCAGTTGAAACTCCAACACTACATGTTTCTTTTGTGTCTTCACTATTCTCCCTCCATACCCATCTCAAGTAAAGACACCTACTACCAGACCACCACGCAGTCTTCAGACCAAGATACAGCATTCAGGACCAACTTCTCAGGCTGACTAACCACTATAACACCAGCAAAACATCCTGCCTAGTGCTATTCGATCTGGAGAAAGCGTTCGATAATGTCTGGCACCAAGGTCGACTAAGGAAGATTCTCCAATTTCAACTACCAATAGTATATATCCGGTACATTTATAATTTCTTGACAAACCGTCTGGCATATATCAATATCGACCAAAGCAATTCTCTCCGATCTTCCTCAATAATGTAGTATCAGAGGGATCTGCACTTTATCCGCTAATATATATATATATATATATATAATGTTCAGCGCAGACCTATCAGCACTACCAACTAAAATACAACTATATCAAAATGCAGACGACACGGCCTTCCTAGCAACACCACAAACCGTTAACCGAATAAACCGAACAATGCAAACTGCAATCAACTCGGAAAACCAAAGCCTGCAAGTACAACAAACTCAAGTCAGACCTACCCACGAAGTAAAACACCTACGATTATCACCTCACCTGGAATCTACATCTGAAATCAGTCATTAAAAAAGAATACAACCGCCTAAATCTGGTAAAACGAATCACAGGAACCTCCTGAGTCATAAATCCAACTGCCGTTCTAAATACGTACAAAGCTTTTCTCCTCCCAGGTCTACCTATGGCCACCACGTAGCTTGGATTCTAACACAAGCAAAATTTTACAACGAACTGAAAGTCCTAGAAAGACATGCATTCAGCATAGCACAAAGCATCAAACTTCCTAGTCCGGTTGCTGAGCTCTATTAACGAGTCACCATTCCTAATATATTGTACCGTATGGAAAAATTAAGAAAATGATTTCTAACCAACACATACGAAACCTACCATCCACTTCTTCTTGATAGTATGCATCAAGACGCAACCTACAAAACACCACCCACACCTTTTGTATTTAGCCCCCTAGGCCTACTATTCAGTCTATATCTCTTCACTCTCCCAGACAATCATCCAGAAATACCATACTTCACAGGCTTCATCGATCCGCAACCACCAGACTATATCATACCATCAAACGTATGGAACCACGTAAGAGCTAACAGCATTTCACATAAAACAGAAGCGCCCAAAGAACGGAAGACCAGTCCGAATCAGCCATACAAATTTGTATAAAAACGAACTTCTAGTCCGCCACAGAACCATACACACAAAAGCAAGTAACCTACAAAGCTAGGTAAGTTAACAAAGTTCAACGAAAATCTGTTTGACCAACGACAATCATAAAACAGAAACATAAAATAATATATCTTCCCCAGCAGAGGACGTAACACTCTTAATGTGAATTAGCCATGTTATCAAAATGACTAAAAAGAAGAAAAAATAGATACAGATACCAACATTAATCTGATCCAACGTCTGATTTATAAAATAATCAAATATTTAAATGTCGAATACCTGTAATTTGCGTCTCGGGGCATTTTGTTCTAGAAAGAAGTTATTAATTTCAATATTAACCATATCAAGAACCAAGAGGAAGTACCATGCAATAACCTCACGATACGGGTGCATCATCCATTCTCTACGTCTGGTACGCTTATACATTCTAGAGGTTACTCGCGTACGCGATGGACGGACCGTCCTGCCAGGATCGAGGGAACATGCAACCACGAAAGATGGTCGGTCATTACGTAATGCCCAAGGAAATAAAGAGGGGAAAAGGACAAATGCCGTGAATAATTAGGATAAAGCTGAATTTTGGCCAGTTGTTATATCATTACTAGAGGTGCATTTTTCAAACAGTCCCCGCCCTCAGTCTGATTCCACCCAATCCCTTCGAACTACAGATTTACAGACTTTCAGAAATTGTATTTTATCTCCGTAACCAATAAACATACCGATATGAGTCTTTTTTGTTATAATTTCTAGATAGCAGGCTACAAAATTGTTTATCGTGCCTGTTGCGCTATTGTCAGTAGTTTTGCCGTATATTAGATCAAAAGCGCAAAATAACTATATTTTACGTTCAATATTTACACTTTTTGTGGTGTAGCTTGTTTTAAACCCACAATATCAAAACATGTTCCAAATAAAAGTTGTTCCCTATTTCATAAGTTTTAAAATGATGTATCAATATGGTTGAACAATTACTGTGTTAGCTAGTGAGGTAGAAATGACGCGCAACAGCGCGTTAACAATGCTTTACCTTCACCCCATCAACCTATCCACATTAGTCAGTTGTGAGCAGTCGACGATTATAACAATTTGTTTTTGCTGTGTATTTTGACGGCCTTTTCATGTGATATATCACATACCCAGATAGCATGCAAGTTTGCAACACGTTTGTCAATCACTTACTTCGAGCTTGTTAAGCTTGATACTGTATGGAACTTAATAAACAAGCATAAAATAAATTTGTTGGAAAAACAAGTGAATTGTTTGTTATAACAAAGTTTATTCACGTTTCTTGAAACCAGCAACTATGCGAGGAATCTTGTCAAACTTTATTTTATTTTATTTTTTGGTTGCCCTTTCACTGTCGTCTCAGTGCACTGAAGTTCCATCACGTGTCAGGCCTTTTTCGACGTAGTCTAATCTTCGCTAACTCCCACCCTTTACTAGAGGTGTCTGCGATATGATGGACTAAGTATAAATAGTGCTTTGAATTCGAACTCGGGCATGTGATTCCGCGGTGTAGTGACTGCAGCATCGGAATGGTGTGCTAATGGCCCTCGATTCGATTCCTATCCAGAACAACGTTTTAATTTTTGTAAGAAGTATAATTTAGTTTCCTTTCTTGTCCTGGCAAGGATTCTTCAACCTTGATTTTTGTAAACCAGAGTGCTTGATGAAACCTTGTTTAAACTTCCTGGCTTAAATTGCTAAACCTGCGTCCAGTCATCATTCCATTTGTCAAAGTGAGCTTGATTTTCTTTAGAGTCAGGTCGTAATTGTTATGTGGGTAGTGCAATAAAAGTTGGCACTGTGAATTTGAAGCTATTTCTTCGCTCATGAAAAGCATATAAAACCTTAGAGAATTTATCACTTTAAGGTTAGTCATATTTCTATTAGTTGGAAATTAAATTTAGTTGGTAATTTTAATTATTATTATAACTTATCTTTGATGATGATGTATTGTCAATTGAATGCTGTAGGTTATATTTATTATATTCTAACAGAGCGTGGTATACAATTACCGTTGTGAAGAAACTGTCAGGATCTTGCGAAAATTACGAAGGGGACTGAATGCATTAACCTTTAAACAACGCAGGCATTTTCGCCGGTAAGACCCTTCCCGACGCGGCCTCCGGAGGAACATGTCATTATCACTCGACGTTGTTAATTAAAAATATCCATAGCTCAGTCTGTAATTAGCGTACAGTAATGAATGATCCCTTGTTTTATTCACAATACTATAGGGTATTAAAATGTGCTATAGATAGGCCATTGTGCCTTAAAATGTAGAAGAAGAAGAAGAAGAAATTTTAAAAAGTCAATTTTTTTCTTTAAAAAAACCGTTTTGGGACGCCCCCTCAAGGCACCGCCGACAGTTCCAAGACCGGAAGTGCATAATAATAAACCGTGTAATATTGTATGTAACCGAGAAGAAAACCAAGACCACGTTGTTTATAATTATTCAGTAAAAAAATATTTTCCGAAATTAGTCACGAGCTCTATTTCTCCAATTTTTGTTAATAATTTCATGTTATAAAGAAAAATTTATATCTTCAGCAGTAATTAACATAAAATAATGAATAATATCTTGTTTTATTCACAATACTATAGGGTACTAAAATGTGCTATAGATAGGCCATTGTGCCTTAAAATGTAGAAGAAGAAGAAGAAGAAATTTTAAAAAGTCAATTTTTTTCTTTAAAAAAACCGTTTTGGGACGCCCCCCTCAAGGCACCGCCGATAGTTCCAAGGCCGGAAGTGCATAATAATAAACCGTGTAATATTGTATGTAACCGAGAAGAAAACCAAGACCACGCTGTTTATAATTATTCAAGAAAAAAATATTTTCCGAAATTAGTCACGAGCTCTATTTCTCCAATCACCCTTCCTTTGAACAAAACCATAACCTCATCCACTGCTAAACGCTCAGTTGGACTGTAGTTCGAACTATAGAGCCTACAGATCTTGTCAAAGAAACGTCTGATTTTCCACAATCTGTCCGTTGCTGTCGTATTGTCTTCAAAATGAAGGAACCTGAGGAAATGTATAAATCGGTCACGCACCATGACCCGTGGAAACCAAGGATGATGGAATGAAGACTCTGCTCGCGCCTAATAGTCTGGTATTGTGTCCATTTAGACATGTCCCATGTGCAAAACAACTGCAAAAAATTCGTCAGCAGTAACAGGAAAGTTCTGTCGTTTTGTAGGTCCGTGCTTGGTAACGTATTGGTCATAGTATTTGTTTGTCTCTGCTACCAACAAATCGAGAATTTCTGCTGTGAAAAACAACCGGAAGAAGTCCAGATGTCTTGAATTTTCATCAACATTTGCTGTCACACCATGGGTACCAGTGAATGTTAGCTGTGGCCGCTGTCTGTGTCTTGCACTCGGTTTTATCCAGTCAGGTACATCTCCATTACCATCGTCACTTTCTTCAGATGTCTCATCTTCCAAATCACCCTGTATAGGCTCAGGCTGAGTGTCCTCCAGAAGGTCGAGTTCCCCCTCCCATTCACTGTCAGTGTCCAGTTCTTCTGCGATCTCACTTTCAGTCAAAAATGTAGAATGGTTAGCCATTTCGATAATTATTCAGTAAAGGAAATATTTTGTTGAGACGATATACACACCGACACCCACTTCCTAAAAGAAACTAGAGGCACTGAAATCATTTTCGTTCATGAAGCTATGAATGGCAATTCTTAAAAAGAAAGCAATCTTTGTTTGGCCACGCATCACGTTTAATTCTTTATTCTCCATTCCTTCTCTTGTCAACAGAGAAACATAATTTATTCTTTCATAGGAAGGGGAGAAAACAGAGGCATATAAACATAACCAAGACGTGTGCTATTTTTTCAGACCATATGAAGGAGTTGATATGATTTGTTTTTATCTCCGTCTATTCTTCTTCTTCTTCTTCTTCCAAAATATTAAAATAACAATAACACGAAGTGTGGGCTAAATGTTATCATTCCCGAAATGAAAACACCACGAAACACCAGTGATTGTGTGTGCTTCCTTTAAAAAGTAAACACGTCGCAGTTAAAACATACGTGTCTTTTAACTCGGACGAAACTTCCCTTTAAATGACGTCATTACCCCATTCTTTTAGTTCCGTGTGATTGGCTTCATCATCTCACGTTACAGAAGAAAGAAATTTGGAGTGCGCGCAGAAAACATCGTCCAGTAATACCAACTTATGAATGCT
>JAGDQP010013198.1:12295-48422 GCA_022664845.1 Lepisma saccharinum | reverse complement strand
TGTGTCAAATGTTTGTTATACTGAGGACAGCAATAAAGTGGAACCAAGAGTGGGTTGTACGTTAACTCTTTTGACGTCTCTTAAGTGCATACCTATATTTCTTTTGTAAGTTGGTAGCACATGATTTAATTAATATAATCAATATTACTAATTCGTGCATAACTTTATTCCTAAAGTAATTTTTTGAGTATTAAGCACATGTATCATTTTTCAAATATTAATGCCATATATAAATAATGTAACAACAAATTTTTCTCTGTAGTAACAACACGTTTTACCAAATACATGTAATGTTAACTTTATGATGCTGTAATTGTACTGACCTTAAAAATACTTTACGTATGAGATTCCAGTATCAAATGCTAGAGTTGCTGCCATGCTGGTAGAATCATAAATTGCATGATGAGTATTGAGGAGATGTCTGCACGAAGGTAGTACCTGACTTGAAGATTTCTCCCGTATCGGGACGGGCATAAGCCATAGTGCTGTTACCGCCCATAACATTAGTTTTATCTTATCGATGATTCCTCGGCCAATGTTAGCAATGTCAGTTTGCCATTGCCAAAACATGGACATGAAGCTGAGAATTAATTCTTCCCAGGGAAAAATCGTAAGGGCTATTAGAAGACCAAGAAATCGTAAGAACCAATCAGAAGTTAATTAGTTGTTACGATAACTAATTCCATAAATAATCATGAATGTTGCTCCTGCAGCAGAAAAAAAAATATATTTCTTGTTGAGGAGAGGAAGGAAATTTTTCAGTGTTATGCGAAGTTAAGCCATTGTTTTCAAGTGCTTCTTTCCTCAACTACAATTTTGCTTCGTTATAGCAACAAAGACAATCTTATTAATTCTGTCAACCTCTTAGTCTTAAATTCTTATCGTTTTCTCTTCCACAACTTTGGTAATTCTCATCTTCATCTTCACGTTTTAGCACTTTCTTTTTTCCTGAAAGCAGAAGACTTCCGAAACGTAGGAAACACATTTCTTTGCAATAGTAATGAGTACGAATCTACAAATACTTTCCGTAACATGTATTTCCGTTGGTTTTACGTAAATCACTGAAGGTAGGGTAAGTAGAATAACTCCCATTTTTACAATCGACCACTAAGCTTCTAGTCAGCGATAAATTGAGGCCAAATCATATTTTGTGTCCTATATAGAACGCAAAATATAACTTAGCCTCAACTTAGCGCTGACTAGAAGCTTAGTGGTCGAATGTAAAAATGGGAGTAAGTAGCGAGGGAGGGAACGGAGGAGATAGAGAAAGGTTGAGGGATGGTATTTCTGTTTTGAAGGGCCAACGTTGGGTGAACGTTGGGCAAGTGCTGGGTGAACGTTGGGATTATGAAGTTTGGTTGGCAAAAGGTTAGTTTCTTCGTTGGGCAAGCGTTGGCAAACGAGTTTGTTGGTAAATTGAAGGCAAAGTGGCCAATTACAACGTCGGGCCAACATTGGATTGCTTGGAGTGCCTACCATTTTTCAATGATGGCCCAACCAACTGTGCTGCTAGGGTAGTTTGTAGTAATTCCTATAACTTTTAGCACTTTCTATCACTTTTTTCGCACGTTATTAGTTTATAGTAGTTTCTATAAGTCTTGGCACTTTCTTTCGCTCTGTATATAGCTTTTTCTGTCACTTCTCACAAACATCTATCACCACAGAGCATGCATGCGACTGGGGGGGATCCATTGTATGAAACGAATTTATTAACATACATTTTTTTTAAACCTCCAGTCACATAAAACAGTGGCATCAATTAGATTTCTTTATGTCGCTTTCTCTGTTCCAAGTAACGCACTACACTAGCTATAGCTGAATACAACTTATCACAAACTACCAGTAATCAATGGTAATAGTAAATTCATTTTCTAATGAAATAGAAAATTCTATTCAAATGAAACAGTATTCGTTAACAACGAACCTTGTTCTAAGAAAACTGAAAATACTTGTTCCGGAAATGTAACGTATAAACTTCACTTGCAAGTGAGAAACTATCATATAAATGCGTGTACAACTAAATTGAAACTTCTAATATATACATTCAGGTTATAATTCTAGGCTGTAGGTTACTCATTATATATTTAAATACAATCCACATCCTTATTAGGTTTTAGGTACGCTAATTCCTGTGTTGAGAATCAACAATGAATCACTTTTAAACAGTGCAGGAAATAAATTAAAATACTTAACTTGTGCTCCACCAACTAATGAAGTCCAACAAAGTAAAATTGACTTACGAGAAATTAAATCAAAGTTTCTCTGCGATCCATATCACCTTTGAAGAGTTAGAGAATACATATCATGTCATAGAACTTGACAAAATTCCTTTTATATCCATCAACGTTATTTTCTTTAATTTTATTATTGTGTCCTGATTGCAGGTTATACTGAGGTTCTTAGTTTCCTTTGGTAAGAGTAGCTATGCCTTAAAATCCAATGTATGTACAGTGAATATCACAATTAGCGATCACAGGATTTCAATAAATTCTTATAAATAAATGTGCATTTCGTCACAGATTCAAAGTTCTTTCATCTTGTTATTTGACATAATGAGCTGAAATTAATTTACATTAAGTAAACAGATAAAATTGTCGTCCTTTGTTATTCTGATCTTACTTTTTGGTAATTCTTCATCTGTGTTACGGATTTCCTTTGGTCCTCCTTCTTTGAGTGTCGAAGTATTAAAACATATTCTTCTGTTATCTAGAATTCTATTGCAGTCACCTTCTATTTATTGTTCGACTCACTTGAGTATATATATTTTTGGACAAACTATCATCGAAAATCCGCTTTCTGATGGATTTCAAATCTGCCGTGATATGTGATTGGTCTTCCGGTTTTCCGTAGCCCTATTTTTCATCTTCAGGTTCATGCAGAATTCACACATCGCCATTTTTTAAAATCTATACTAAAGACCATATATTATTAACAAAATGTGGCAGTCCCACATAGCGGCGGGCTTTGTGAAATACAGGCTAAACAGGACTTTGAAGATACCATCTTCATATTGGAGTACCAACGGTAGGTACTATTTCCAGCTAGCAATCCTTCGATGGGTTTCTTCCCTAATTCTGACGTTTACCTTTGTATCAAACGAGCTGTTGGTCGTGATGATTTGCGACACGAGAACACACAATTTAAGGGGATTTAAGTGGTGTAGGTGTTCTAATGTGAATTTATTGAATAACCGTTCTAGATGCCCACTGTTATTTTTCTGTGTTAACGTGAAGTCCTTCAAGCAGCTTCAGACCCCAAAACTTGACACAAAAACTTGTTATAATAGAGGCCACAGATAAAATTTAAAACGATTGATAGTTCATATCCAGATAAGTACCATAATAAATAACATTAGCAAAGACGATCTGAACTTCTGATTCCCTTACATCATTAAGGATAGATACTCTTTTGGCTGGCGAGATTCACTTAGGTATATTTGTCTAGCAAAAATTTGAGCCTATCACTTGTGTTCTTTAAAACGGAGCTGGGCATTCAACTTTCAACCGTAAAGTTGGAGGTATTCAAGAATTTGGGGGGATGATACCCTCCTTGTGGGAGTCTGGCAGAATCTCTGGAGCTAAATAGTGGTACTTTCATTAAGCTGAGCCAAGATAGTTAAAAGAAACTTAAAAAAAGAATCTGCACTTTGTTTTCCCAAAGTCACTTTATCTCCATTTTAGTCACCAATATTTGAATTTCTATTAATAACTAGTCACTTTGGATGACTTTTCAGTTTTCAAAATTTAGCTTTTCTCTTTCTTTTTTTAAACATATGTACATTATAACAAGCTATATATAAAGGAGAACATCAGCAACTTCAGTGTATTTCTAAATTTCATCTGAGATTGAGAACGAAACAAACAATTGAATACTATTGGTTTACATAACTAAGTTCTACCGGTGAATATTTTTCAATCACTGAGTTACTCAAGAGTAAGCTGAATGTCGAGAAAATGTGAGCAAAGATCATAACCAGGTACTGAACATGGTCACTGCTCTTTTTCGTTATGTTATTCACTTCCGTTCCGTCAGTGATTCTGCGAGGATATTCTGTTTGGAGTGTAAAGATAAAATTGGGAGTCCAGATAGCACGCAAGCTTATACCAAGTTTGAACTAGCCTTGATTTTTCTTTGCTGTGATAAACTTCACACGTCAAGTTTGTATTTATTGCATAGTTGCAGCAAAATTGATTATGACAAACATGCGTATTAGCATTAAATTTTATTTACCATTAAAAATATGGCATATCAAGTGTGATGCAGAGTTGTGGTAAACTAGGCAATGACAAACCTTCCACATATATTTTTTTAACACATGGCGTCTTAGTAATTGCCTAGCTACATGAAGGATAAATTACAGTACCAAAGTGTTTCTAACTACCTTTGGCTTGACACAAAGGTAGCGCGTTGTATTACTAACTGGAAGCTGGGGTTGGATAAAGATTTTTTGTCTGCTTTTTTAAATAGCTTTACTTCTTTCTGTATGTACTTTTAAGTATTAGGTCCCCTTTCCATCTTTTCTTATTTTTCAACATTATCTTAATGTTCACTTCATAAATATCTCCAAAGGTAAAAATTCAAAGATAAGAATTATCACCAATTTTGCTGCGGGAATTATGATTCTTTAATTGCATCCTTTGTTATGATCATTGATAAATTAATAAAGTCATTGAAAACTGAAAATTTACAAAATATCGTACTCACGAAAATAGGAGGTTTGTAAAACAGAAATATTTCAATATCACTAAAGATAATACAAGATGTGACATAAAAATAGTTATTTTGAATGCAACGAAACTGATACTCCGTTTTATTATAAAAAACACAAACACGTCCGGTGCATACTAAAGCATTACCATTTGTTATATATATTTCAGTACAGCTGTTGTTTCTCAGCTCCAAAACGATGCGTACGTGTACCTTGTGGATGAGTGGTAACGCTTGATGCTTTGTAATCAAGGGGTCCCGGGTTTGATCCCAGTGGAGATATTTAGTAAGTGGTTCGGAACCTGCGTTAAACTATGTCCAGTCCTTAGGACGTCATCTTCATCCGATGGAAGAACAATGGCAAACCACCATCGGTTAGCCTTGCCCAGGGACCTTTGAATCAGGATCTGTCTGCGAACAGAGCACTCATCATTATCTTCATCAACGATGCTGGACACCTTCTATAGACCTGTTAAAAGTCCCCCACATGAAGTAATCACAAATAGTCAAACCTCATACGGGATGCCACGAAATGTCGTCATTCTTGAAATGATACAGTTTCGGAGAAGGGAAATGTTGAATTTCAGATGTAAGGAAGTGTTAATTATGATGACATATCTTCGAGTACGGTTGTTCGTTCATGTTCATCCTCGAAAAGGAAAGTATGATACCGTATACCACACTGTAACTCTGACTGTGACTCTGGTGTTGATGCAGTTCACGGGAAACTGATAAACAACATGAAATTTATTGCTTTACACTGCAGATAATCAATGTAATCAGCAGGTTTGGAGTTAAAATTCTCAGACATTCATCATAATTTACTATTGCCTTTTCCCTGCAGTCTTACGAGGCAAATTATGCGATTATTTATGCATTCACTGCGACGTTGCTATCATTCCTAAATATTCTCCCTGAGAAACATAAGGAATGATCTAAGGATATATAGACTGGAGTTATTTGGTGTATAGTTAGTAATAAACCTCCAGCGAATATACGCAGATACAGATAGTGTAACAAAAATACTTTCTTATGTACATATTTAAAGAGTTGTATAAATCCATAATCCATTATGCTATTTTTCAATTTTATTTTGTATTGATTGTTTACCTTTATTGTTTGGCAACTGAGTATAAAATGGTCATTAATGCTGCATCTGTGTTCTTATTAATTAATAAATAGATAAATAATGAATACTCTTGTAGCCGACACAGAAGTTGTGCGATTTGGGGCACTAAGCCAGTGACTTGATGGTCCCACGTTGGAATCCCGGCTGGGGCATGGATTTTTGTGGATTTTAGAGACTTAACAGCTAATGGACTCGAGACGGACAGAAGTTATAAAATGGTCCCAAAATATTTTTTAATACTGCTGTAAACAAAGAACAACATATTACGTATCTTATAATGAGTCTGTTGCAATAAGGCTCTGAGAAGTATTATTTAAAATTATATCACAATGTAGCCGCGTTCCGCGGAATCTCCCACGCTGTTTTGAAACTATATTAATAGCTATCGTCACGTAGCAGTATGGGGCCATTTGAAAAATTGAATTTAAAAATAAGGTGGCAATGCTGACAACTGGGTGCTTGGATACAGGGACAACCACTTCCATTGTGTCAAATATGTATACTCAAAGTTTGGTGCGGATACATCGAAGAATATGGAAGTAATTTTAAATACTTTTTTTGTGGATTGGCAACACTATCAACTGTGGGATCTGGAGTATCACTACAATGTGTTCCAGTACGTAAGTACCAAGTTTGGTACTGATTCATTCAACGAAATAGACGCAATTCAAAATTTATTATTTTTGAAATTGGTTGGCAACACTGACAACTACGGCGCCGGAAGTACCCACATAAACTATCCTAGTACATAATGCACAT
Source organism: Lepisma saccharinum (assembly GCA_022664845.1). Classification (NCBI taxonomy): domain Eukaryota; kingdom Metazoa; phylum Arthropoda; class Insecta; order Zygentoma; family Lepismatidae; genus Lepisma; species Lepisma saccharinum. The sequence continues at coordinate 41,827 of JAGDQP010013198.1, read as the reverse complement.
GCGGGGACCAACTGGTAACCTAATGTCAATATGGAAGTGGATGTTTTGGCGCATACAGGTCCCAAGAAACACTTACAAGTGCCTCTAGCATACTGATCAGGTCTCAAAATACAAAGTATTAAGTAAATGTAGTCCCTTAAAATAATATGAATTTGTTAAAGCAATGTGAACTTACCATTAAACTTTACATACCCCCCTTCTTGCGATTTGTGGTTACCGTTTGCTGAGATTCTTTATAACTTAAGCACTGTCTTTCTGTCGGTAAAACTTGGTAAACTTGATTTTTATATTGACCAGTCTAGTAACTGTGGACTTCGGTCCGTCACGATTCGCCTTTAGCTGTTAAAATCCACACCCATGGCGCTGCAGGAACTCTAATCCGAGACCTTCGAGCCGATGGTCTACCGCCGCAGATCGCTCTGCCACCCGGCCGGCTTTTTCTGTCGGTTATAACTCTGGCAATTGGTCAAAATCGAAAATTTCGGAAGATCGGTAAGACCCAACACTTCTAAGATAAAAGGACTGCCCACCCTGGAATTTGCGGGTTCTCTGCCGGGTCAGTCCGCCCTTGGGAACTTGTATGTCAAATTTGGTGTACATTAATACGAATACGTTCAACGGTAACAAATTTGAAATATAGAATCTTTAAAAGTGGATGACAACTCTGATATTGCTCCTGATTGTCTGTATGCCCTCTAACAGTACCTAATGCACATGTGTGCAAAAATGTAGTGTAAATCAATTAACACCTGTAGATTTGTATTAGACAAACACATTTCTATAAGATGAAGTTTGAAATAATTTGGTAACCCTGTCAACTGGGGTTCTTGAGGTCGGGGAACCCAAAACTTTCTCCCATTGTGTTGAATGATATATAAGCAAAGTTTGGAGCAGATATGGTATAGAAGAGAATTATTATTATTTTTTAATTGGCAGCACTGAGAACTGGGCAAGACGGAATATTTCACATATACCATAAATATTTGTAATCTTATAATATCTAGAGTTTAGTTTATGTTGTATTTCTTTTTAGTTACCTAAATAAAAGTAATTCTTACTTAACTAGACGTTAGCTGTATCACAAAATACTGACCTAAAAAAACGAAATATAGAAAAAAAACGAAATGTAGAAAAAAACGAAGGCTTTTCTGTCTATTTACAGCACTGAACAGGACAGAAATAGTAAAGGGCATTTTTCAAAAATAAAAAGTTGAAAAGATCCATTCTCTTTGGTCATTCCTTGAACGCTGTACACGGGGAACACGACATGAAATTTTGGTACGAATTTTCAATTTTTATTTATAGCTTTTGGACATCTAAGCCTCAGACCGCGATAGGAGAGGGGGTAATGATGATGAAAGGTCTCGGCTAAGGCCTAAATTGAAGGTGCCATTCCGACATTTGCCTGGTGTGACAGGAAAATCCCTGGAAAAACCTCAGTCAGGATAGTCGACCGCTGGGATTAACCTACTACCCCAAATACTTTTGTCGCACTAGGGGTTAACGTCCCCACGCAATTGAACTATTTCCACTTCCTGTTTCTAGTGTTAAATTTTCTTTTCTCCTTTCAAGATTTTTTTGTTATCAAGATAAACTTTGAAAGCAAGATATATATCTTTCACTTCCAATGATTTGAATTCATTATTGGCCTTTAGGTATCGATGGCTCACTCTAGGATAGGGTAAGGGAAAGGAAGCAGAAATTAATCGATTAGGGTCTAGATTGAAGGTATCAACCCGGCATTTGCTTGGTCAGACTAACGACAAAACTTTACAAATACGTAAGAGAGAATGGTTTGTTGCTAGTATCAGAGATGGAGTGGGTCAAGTGGGTCACGTTTTAGGTGGGTCAGTGGGTCGTGGATCGGCATGGCTTGACCCACTACGACCCACTGAACCCCGCTCGACCCACCGAGACCCACCACGACCCACTGACCAACCGAGACCCACTGTCTTTATTGATTTGGCTTCGACATCATTCGCTCCCCGATACAATGCTACAAATCCTCAGAAGGCGCTGACTCTTCCCAAGGAAAGGAAGAGCAGGAAACAACTCCGTGAGGAATTTTTGAACGAGTGGTGGAATCTCTACCTTTTTGAGCATCCCTCTGTTTTCATTCATAGTTAGTGAGTGATACTTCGACTGGCCATGGTGCAGTGCAGGGATGGAAATTGTTGAAATCAAAAATATCGTACGCAAGCATTAAAATTACCGTACACACTGATTCAAATAATAATCGTTTATTATTATTATTAATATATATATATTTGAAATAAATAAATGAACGAAACAAGTGTTACAGACAAACATTTAAGTATTTTTTTTGCAAGCGTACATGAAGATATATACTATTTTACGTTCCGAAATATTCAGAATGACTACAAATGCGCAAAATCTGAGAAATTTGAAAAGTATGCGCTGAATATCATAAACATCTACACAATTAGTATAGTCTAATAAGTAAAAAAATGAAATATCTGCTTTGCCCATCTCGGTGGTGGGTCTCGATGGGTCAGTGGGTCTCGGTGGATCAGTGGGTCGTGGGTCAAATTTTCACTGACCCACGCCAACTCGACCCTAATATCGAACCCAAGACTTTCCGAGTGCAAAAACAACGCTTTACTAATTAAACCACGGCCACTCGGTACTCCCAATGTTGTTTAGTAAATCATTTTAAAAAACGAGAAAAAAATGTTTAACTTCCTGAAGAACCCAAGTAAACAGAGAAGTGAATACATTATGTGAAGGAAGCTCCCAACATTAAATTAGTTTTTAGGTATTAGGTAATAAAGGTAATAAAATATTACGATACAATGATAAACTCATCGAGAACCTAAAAGAAGCTTTCAGTTATTCTTTTAGCGGTCATGACAGGTCACAGGGAGCGGTCATGACATTTTGTCTAGCTATTATATTAACATCAGACTGGTGAAACAGAAACTCTTCGGATAACCTACGTAAGTTTGGCCAACAGCAGGATTCTATGCTGCATGCCTCCCCGGTGCCGATCCCAGGTCTCAGAAAATATGTTACCAATACATTAAAAGTAGAGCACGTCTGTGAAGCTCTTGTAATCCACAAATGGTACTTTATTCATAAAAGGATTAGAAAAGAAACACCACAACGAACGTCCAATAGCCCTCCAGTAGGCCTATGTCAAGATATGTCCTTCAGTTAATAAAAAACGAACGAAACAGATGAATCCATGGTGTATTAAACATTTAAACAATGTTCCAAATGTATAAACTAACGTTATATTTCTGTCTTTTAAATATAGCTGTATCTGCATGCATTCCATGTTCTCTGCCGATGAAGGTTTTCGCTATTTTTTCCTTCCGAAATTTTGGAACTGTAAAGTAAATATTCTGAAATTGTAATTTTAACAGTTCAAAGAAATCGCCAGCGTTGGAGTAAAAAGTTTCCAAGTTTTTTTTGCTAAAAATTAAGCATATTTTGGACATGAATCTGTTGTTTATTTTGGGATTCAGTGAGGAAAATAGTTCCAAGATTCCTTCTATATGAATGTTACCAGCATAATATAAGAAACTTTTTTATCAAACTCTATCACTGAGAAATTTCTCGTTTGATTACAAAAGGACCAAAGACTATCTGAAGTACCCAAGAAAAGTACCTAAGATTCAGGTACTAGGTACAGCAAAAACGTACCTAGTTACAGGTACTAGGGACTGTACAGGCTTTAGTTACTTGTTTCGTACCTAGATACAAAGTAGCCTAGGGACTACCCAACACTGCTTATATGACCTATGGCCAGATTTTAAAATTACACTATAACATGTTGAATAAAATTTATCAGAATGAACTTATCAGAATTTATCACAATTGTTATGACACTTCTAGTATGAAACAAGATGAACAAAAGCATTAAATTGATATTACCGACATTCGTGAAAATAAAGCTTATAGCCTCGATCGAGACGAGAGTCTCTAGAGGTAAGCCTCGGTCTCGTCTCGATGGATAAGTCTCGGTCTTGGTCTCGTTTCGAATAAGTCTCGATGCATAGTCTTGGTCTCGTCTCGAATCCTGAACCTTAGTCTCGTTCTCTGTCTTGATCTTGAATTCGAGACAAAACCGTGACGAGACAAAGATCGAATTGATTCTTGAATTAATGTGTTTTAGTTTTAAGCGGTATATTGTGGACTTCTAATAGATGATTCTTAAATACATCGAGCTCACTGCACACTTCAGAGAATATGGCGCATTTTTAACATTTGCAGTTCGTAGGTGATTCATTACATTCACACCTGGGATAAGCATAATTATGGATTCCACCGTGATTTTTAATTTGGGGGTGTAAAGTCAAAATTCGGAGGGTATAAGTAAAGTTTTGCACGGTTTCTATTTATTTTTGACCACAACAATATTAAAGTTTGGGGGCTGTTCTCGAGGATTTTGGGTGTGGCACCGTCGCAGTGGGAGTGGTCTGGCGAATTACTGAGCATAAATAAAATGTTTTAAACTATACCGTCTTTGAAACGATTTGTCACACACATAACAAATTAGTGACTGAGGCATTTTTACAGTGCATGTTACACAAGGATATATACACCGAGCCACCGTAGCTTAGTGGTAGAGCGGTGGCTTAGCATTCGGGAGATCCTAACGGCCGAACATCCTGACTAACATTTTTCCAGGGTTTTTCCTGAGTCGCAAAGAAAAATGTCGGGATGACACCTTCAACATAGTCCCTGACCTACACCTTCCCGAATCCTTTCCTCTCCCCTATCCCGGTCTGAGCCTTAGATGCTTAAAGGTCATAAATAAACAAACAAACAAAAAACAACAAACAAACAAGAATATGTATACCGGTAGCACGAATAAAGGGACACATTTCACCACTAAATTTTAAAATGCGCCACTGTTAACCATACAAATAACAAATTAGTCACTAAGCCATTTTTGCAGTGTATGGGGGGATTTAGGAGATATACCCTGGACGGGGGGGGGGGGGGGGGCAAAGAGAGACCCTGGGGAGCAATTACTTTAAAAAGGTATCTTTTCGAATGAACCATTTAAAGTCATTCTGAATGCCTCCATGCCCCTCCCAAAATATGCCCATCAAGGAATATATCACGAATAAAGAGACACATTACACCAATAACTTCAAAATGCGGCTTTGTTCTACAACCTACTAAATCGTACGAACTTGCTCTTTCACGACAAAGATAACCAGCCACTTTTCTTCTTTTCTTTCTTCCAGCAGAAAGTAATCGCAATGCAATTCAGTACTTTCAACAGGTTTAAAAGAAGGCATTTATTTAATTGTTTACACAGTACACAATACATATATAAATTCTGAAATGCCGATCACTTGTGAATCACAGTAAAAAGCCGCGTTATTTGTTTATTACAGCAGATGACTACTTCACACACGCACCAGTTTTTTTTTCTTATTATTATTCTCTCATGTAATTTGTTTGTCGGAGCAGAGCCACTTTGCGCATGCACAGAGAGCCGAGCAGGGGGAAGTAATATATATGTTTAAAACAATTATTATAACAATACACTATTGTATGTACGCAGAGGGCGCACGTCTCCTCGCAATTTTTTGGTGAAATTTGTTTCTTTTTTTTTTGGCAAAATTATATGAATTTTATGTATATTGCACACCCAGACAGAACTCGTACCCCCTCCTCCGAAACAACTTCTGGATACATCTTCAAGCCGTATTCAATAAGGAAAAACCAGCTTTCAGACATGGCTGATTATACTTTAATAACAAAAAAATAAACTAACCGCATAACAGTTTCGGAAGTATAAATAATTGCTTATGTTATATAGTGGAGTATGAAGAAGAAGGTGGTACACTTCCGAAACTGTTACTCTTTAGTTTCTTATCGTGTCATTACCATATAATCAGTCTGGTCAAAAGAGTCGTTTTCCTCTATTAAAATACTTTCATAAAATATTTGTCAAGTCACCAAGCCATATCTACTGGACAGATGTTTATTATTTAAAATAGGTTGGTATTTAGTATTTAGTCCTGGCTTTGTTATCGCATCCCCCTTTTCGGACTCAAAATGAAAGGGAAAGTCCTCTTGGAACATCTTGTGTCCTCGTTTCTCAAGAGTTTAGTACCCAGTTGCTCTCGCTCTCTCCCGAACTCACTTGGCGGCGTTTTGTTATTTTATGGGCCGAAAAGAGCCCCGAGTTGTCCTTCTCTTGTTTTAAAAAAGAATATTTTGAACACTACTCTATATTCATACATAGAAATTTGTGATATGAAATAGCATCCAGTCGTGGATTGTATTTACTGGGTGCAGCATTAAGCGAGTGAGACATTAAGAAATAATCTTTTCATTATTTTTATTCTAATAGTCCGTAATCTTTACATTACCCTCCAAAACACCCTCAGCTCGAAAGAGATATCTGTAACACAACGTCGAAATTTTCATGATACCTTCTCATAACGTCGACAATTTTCGGCGGTATGAGACTATTTGAGTTTCGACGTTGTGTTACAAATCTCTCTTTCAACGCTATGAGATTCGATGCTATGAGACCCCACGGCTGGAGTGGAGGTGGAGGGGTAGAACATGGCTGGAGTGGAGGGGCAGAACATAGCTGGAGTGGAGGTGGAATTCTATCTCCATGCTGGTGCTTGATGTGGAGTGAAGGTGGAGGGCCACATCAGAGCTGGAGGGGAGGTGGTGAGGACCTCCGTGCTGGAGGGTGATGTGGAGTGGAGGTGCAGATCATAGCTGGAGTGGATGTGGAGAGTGACGTGGAGTGGAGGGCGAATTCCATGCTGAAGGAGGACTTGTTTCACTACTACATAGTGAAATAAAATAGTTCAGTGGTCTTCGTAAGTTCTTACCACTACCTACGGTGCGAGTGTGTTTGTGTTTTCATATTTTTGAAATACTGTACAAATGACAAGCAATGATGAAATTTTGGAAAGCGGACCCAATAATACATGTGAATGTGTATTAAATGAACTATCCGAGATTTTGACATTGTTTATTTTAGCTGAGAAATTAGAATGCCCGTATTTGCATAGGTGTATGACGCCAAAGATAACAAAAGACCTTACAACGACATTCCAGTAATTTGCCAAGTAAGTTGCTTGATTACATAAATCCAGTGTTTCTTTCAGAGAGGTGATCGGGGGGGTCTACCCCAGAGTGTCAATCACACCTCCAATCAAAATCAACAAATATTGTAGCAAGACTAGCAACACGGGCTTACTCATTATTCTGCTAGAACTAGAACTTGCGTAATGAAGCCAACAAGAAACCTACGAAATTTACAATTGCAAAGTTTTAGCGTGTCACAAGTCAGGCCGTCACTCACACAATAAATAAAAAATTCCTTGCGAAACGTATTCAAGCTTTCTTCCCGGAAACTGGAACATTATTCAGATGTGACTAGTGATTGGGCAGAAAAGAATAACCTCAGTCTTACTTATACTTTGTGGACCGCTAAAGTATTTTTTATTATTTTCTTAGTTACTTCAGTGCTGAAACCCGCCAAACTATTCATCGTTGCAGGTTGACTTGAGTGAGTTTCCCTCTCCCGTTGGCATGTCATATTCAGTTACTCTATAAGCTTTTCAATTGGCGCGCCCCATGCTTTTCTTTCTAGTCATGCATAAATAAAATTAACTTTTACTTTTTGGTACGAATTGTTTAAGAAACAGACCATCCCAGCGACCGACCATCCTGACAGAGGTTTATCCAGTGTTTCTCCTCAGTCACACAAGGCAAATACCGGGATGGCCCTTTCAACACAGGCTCAGGCCCGAACAGAGGAAAGGAAAGTTTTCGCCTCCCGGTCGAGGAAGAAAACCTGGAAAAATCTTAATGAGGAGTGTATATCGAATAATTGTCAAATACGACTGACAGAAAATCTCTGTGTCTGTAGGAGATCGTAGGTTCCACAAAAAGAAAAAAGATATCTCTTGAGACCTGAGTTTTCCAGTGGCGCAGTTCTCAGGTTTTGTACAATTCCTAATAAATAGTGATATACTATACTTACAAAGTCTCCGTATACATAATTTCTCCTTATAGATAATGCGATTATTAAAATAACGGCTGAAGTAGTTGTAGAGAGCATGGATCCCGCCAGGATTCTCAGAATGAGGGGGTGTATGAAGTGAAAATTGGACTACCATAGTGTTCCTGTGAGTGGGTGGTAACGCTTGCTGGGGCCTATATTGAAGGTTTTATCCCGGCATTTGGCTGGTGCGATTGAGGAAAACCACTGAAAACAACACAGTCAAGATGGTCGGCCGCTGGGATCGAACCCAGGACATCTCGAATGCTAAGACAACGCTCTACTAACTATCCAATAAAATTCAAGTATCTAAAGTTCAAGCCAGGAGATGAGTAGGATGATGAGTAGTAGATATCCAAAGTTATCTTGCCTCCCAATAACTTTTACAGAAGCCACAGTCTTTAGGATCGAATCTGGGAGACAAAAGACCTATAATTAATGCCATCATAACATGTTACTGAAAAAAAAATAACCTGGAAAACCCGAATGTGCATTTGCCAAAATCAACAGAATAATTTTGCCAAAAGTGATACTAATTTCACCGAAGGAAACTGAATTTGGAGGGGTCCGGTACCCAGGACCAAGCAGTCGTATTTCAGTGGTAGAGCGTCAGGGTAGTATTCAGGGGCTTGTGGGTTCGATCCCAGCGGCCGACCATCCTAACTAAGGTCTTTCCAGGTTGTTGAATACGTCAGTATAAAGATTTGTCAGATTCAATAGTAAATATTATTGAATATTTAATAATACAATATGAAAATTATTGAATATTTAATAATGCAATATGAAATATTATTCCAGTCGCCGGCCTAACTCCTTACGGTGCCCCTGTCATATTCAGTTATTCCATAAGTTCTTCAACTGGCGCACTCCATGTTTTACTTTCTAGTCATACATAAACAAAATTATCTTTTACTTTTTGGTACGAATTGTTTAAAAAACGGGCTATCCCAGCGGCCGACCATACTGACAGAGGTTTTTCTAAAGTTTCTCCTCAGTCACACCAGGTAAATTCCGGGATGGCCCTTTGAACATATGCTCAGAACGGGACAGAGGAGAGGAAAGGATTCGCGTCTCCTCTGTCCCGATACATGAACAAAGACTGTTTCCAGACCCACAAAGGGTCTTGCACATATGACAATGTTCATATATTAACTTTCCAAATATATTTCCATTCGAACTATATTAACGTATATAAATTGTAAAGAAATAATTTACTCCATGGCATTCAGTACTGACACAACTTTCTGATACCAATAGACATCACTCATCTTCCTAAATCTTTCTTGTTTATGGTTCATAGCACGTAAGAAGGACGCTAAAGCAACTGGCTGGATTCCCTGGGGTGCTGATTTATTTGTTACCTGAACTTGACATTTTTTTTGCTCGTAAGAAATATTTGCATTTTCAAACAGAGCTTTAGAATGTCATCTGAATGTCTATAATTTCCCGCTCGCTAAATGTAACCATCGCAACCTTGTAGGTGTCAACAGCAAGTGATGCTGATGGAAATGGAGACCAGTAACAGCAGCGGGAAATTAATAATAATGAATGACATTCCGTTTTTAGGAGATGGGCTTGAACCTAAAGAAAGAAACTGCCTCAGTGACCTAACAAGAGAGTTAGCAATGCATATGCCTTTGTAACAAGCAAGAATAATGAGTCACACATGTTTGTATTCGAAACAACGCAAGTTGTAATAATATTGGATACAGGTTTTTGTCGTAGTTGAGTTTATTTATAATTTGACGAGTAACACAATAAAATAGAACGCTAATGAAATAAATGTTAATGTTCAGGTAAAATAAAAATTAACTAATGTTTTCACAGCCATTGTGAAACACGCACCTGAATAGCACACTTGAATGATTTATAGCTCTATTTTTATAATTTTGTAAAAACGCAGCATACATTATTTCTCCTTATAGAGAATAACATTATTTAAATCATGTTAGAAGTGGTAATATAGAACAGGGATTCTGCCAGTGTTTTCAGTTTGAGGGGGATATAAAGGCATAATTTTGTGCAAGTTTATGCCTCATATTTTTCCTGTTTTATGTAAAAATGTAATCCATAATGATTTTTATTTAAAAATGTGCTTCAAACGTTTGTTCGCGAATTTGCTTCATTTAATTGATTTGTTATGAATGCTCTAAACGAGCTGGTAAGCATCTAAGGACAGGGTCTACAGTTTATCGTGGAATTCGAACCACTTTTGTGTCCCTATTGCTTTTCTTAGTTTGTAGGCCTAGTATATCACTACGCATTAGGAACTGTACAAAACGTGAGAAATTGTACCACCGGCGAACTCATGTCTCAAGAGTTTTCATTTTTCCTTCTGTCGAACCTACGACCTCCGGAATGCTACGCCGAGCCAAAAGTTGCCTAAATGCCAGAGAATCTGAATTCACATAAAGTGTCGATCGGAATAAAACCCAGGATTCATTGACTGCAAGGCAGGAAGCGTTACCACTCACTCACAGGAACACTATGGTAGTCCAATTTTTACAGTTCCTAAGTGACATTTTTCCTTTCTTCTGCCAAATAATTGATCACACGTTTGTACTTTTAAAATTTTTTTGAGAGCTATTAAATATTAACAAATTAATTTTGTGCTTTCAAATTTATATATAAAAGGAAAAATATGAGGTATAAATTTTCATACTTTGCACGAAGACATGTTAGACCAAAGTCCGCTTTCCTGCAAAGTATGAATATTTTATGCCACATATTTTTCCTGTTAGATATAAACATGTAATCGTAATTTTTTATTTGAAAATGTGCCTTAGATGTTTGTAGGCGCGTACGCTTGTCAACTCAGCGTTACACGTGAAAATGTAGTTCCAACTTGCTCAGTAATGATCTCAGGTCTATATGCACATGTTCATAGGTTCAAGTCCAACCTGGAAACATAGTCTTGTTCATGTATCAATGTCATATTTGAAATCAACTTGCTATATTTTACGAGTTAAACACATGCCTTTCTTGATGATGATGAATACACTTCGATGGGGGAGGAGTAAGGTGGAACAATGTATTTAGAGTAGAGAAGTTTCCACCACTACAAAACGTAGACGAACCCAAATAATGGTTAAAAGTTGGTGGATCGTTAGCGTAGCTTTCGGGATATTTGGATTCGATCCCAGCGGGCGACCATCCTGACTGAGGTGTTTTCCCGGGTTTCCCCCTAATTCAGGTAATAATACAATCAATTTGTGCTCAAAAAGGCCCTTAGCGGGAAAGTTGTGGGGTAGTTTTGATTTCTTCCATTCTATATATTTTTTGGGGTGCTGAATCTGAATATGAGGTTTGCTAACAAAATTTCGTGACGCATCATTGAAAAAATGCAAACTAAAAATAAAAACAATCATTATTTGGCGGTGCTTTGCTTATAACTCGGAAACTATCAACTTTTCGTAAAGAACCTTCCTATTCAAAATGGATCTACATAACATTTCCTCCAAATTTTACTATTTAGTTTTTTCCTCCGACGAACCGTTCGGGGTTCAAGCGCTAGTTGAACTGTTATGTCATCTCCAGTACTAAAAAAAAGGCATTTCCGTCTTATACGTCTTTTCATTTTATTTATTCTCTCCCGGCCTCCCCAAGTGATTTTTTAAATGCCCCGTCTGCTTTGTAAGCCCTCTTTCCTTCTATAGCTTCTATAAGCCTTTGAAGAACCTCAACCAGGACACTCTAAACGACAACGGCTTATATAATTTTTTCTCATACAATAATGTAATATATAATCATATTTAATATCATATAACAATATGTAATAATTGTTAAAGATTTTTCGTTGGAATTTAAACTTTTTTGTAACCGAATCTGTACAATTTGCGACTTCATTAAATAACTTGAGCAGTACGTAATTTTTGAAAAATTATGACCTGTACCTTTACATATACAATCTAAATATGGTCTGGGAGGAATTCAGTAAACGACAGCCTTTAATAATACATTAGTTTAGGAATATAAAAAGTTTTTTTTTTATTTATTTGCGGAGGCAGACAACTGAACGATTCGTTGGAGAAAAAATCCTATATAGTAACATTTGTAGGAAATATTATGTATTTTCATTTTGAATTTTCATTTACCAAAAGTCTGAATATTTTTCGAGTTACAAGCAAAAACCGCCAAAACTGATTTTTTTTTACCTTTTCGCATTTTTTCAATGTTGCGTCACGAAATTTTGTTAGAAAACATCAGATTCGGATTCAACACCAAAAACATATAGAATGAAAGAAATAGAAACTACCCCACAACTCTCCTGGTAAAAACACAATTTGAATGGATTATAATGATTTGAACGGAAAATTATACTTTTGTATTGAATTTCTTTACATTCTCTTCTTCATTTCAATGTTGTTTGTGGTGTGGGCCGCTATTTTTTTTATTATTTTCTTAGTTACCCGCCAAACTATTCATCGTTGCAGGTTAACTTGAGTGAGTTCCCCCTTCCCCGTTGGTATATGTTAAGTAATTAAGAAATGCATATACTTTACTACAAACACAACTAGTCATAGCGTTGCTTCGAATACCATGAGTCATTATATTAGTTTCCCCTAATAAGAGCTCGTTACCTGCGGCGCCCTGTTTCTTGAAAATAGAATGTCATTGTGTTCCCCCTTTTGAATGTCCTTGTCTCTCCAGACCAGTGTTTATTAATCTTGTTTGCCGAAATTGCCGAAAAAGACTGCTAAAATAATACGAATGCTAATAATAATAATAATAATAAGCACTTTCACGCCCGCCCAATGTAACCATGACTTTGAACAACCGTATCAAAGCTATGCAATCAAAGCAACAAAAAGCAATCTACTTATTCGTATACCTTCAAATAATTAAAAAAAATACCTACTCCTAACTAATGAAAGATGGTAGATCGACTTTGTGCTTGTTATAGTCTATATGCTCACAAATGGAATGCCATTGTGTTCCCCCTTTTTCATGTATCCGATGGGACACAAAGGGCCTATAATTAATACCATCATAACATATTACTGAAAAAAGAAACTGGAAAACCAACCCTCAGTCAGGATTGTAGGCTGCTGGGATCGAACCCACGACCTCCCGAATGCACAAGTCTGAAATTACTCCTTGAATCTAGTCCTCTTAATTGAAAGTAATCACTCTCCATATAGTTCTATCAAATGAATCCACAGTCCAGTGGTTACTTTCGATCAGTAGTGGGGAGGCACGTGTGTTCGAGCCCTGCTTCCTGCTCATTAACAATTCTTAAAACGTGGAATAATGTTCTTTTCTTTTGTTTCACTATATAGTTTGCCTAGTACATATAAAACTATTCCCGCTGCAGTTACTCGATACATGTGTAAAATCCACAAAACAGTGCTCGGAATCCACACATTTCCACACAGACAGAAGAAGAATAGTATGGCGCGGCAGGTATACACAAGATAGAGCACAAGAAAGAATGTGAAATAAAAATGATCATCCGTTGCCGTTCATTGATTTTACAGCTGCCACCAAGTAGAAAGTAATTAAGGTACTCCATCCGTTTTATCCTGTTCTAGATGACACATATGCATGCACCTATGATCGGCCCATACCACATTCAGAAATAAAGGCAATCAAATGTAAAAAGTGAAAGGCAAATACCGAAATGGTACCTACACGAAATCGCTAGCTGCTATATTCATCACCCTTTCCCTCAAGAGTGTTTTGTCGAGGTACGTACTCCCTCAGACGCCATTCCATGTGCAGCCTACACCGTTAATGAAAATGAATTTTTTCTAAATGCATTGACCACTCAACATTAAATAAATAAAATAAAACTGCGATAGCTAACGACTGTAATATGTAAAATTGTATAGAAGAACAGCGGAAATACAATAATCCACACATATTTCACACAGCATTCCACGCAAATTACATACAACTGTCAAAATTCCACACATTTTGTGCAATTCCACACATTGGCAGCACTCTGTTACCAGCGTTTCCAATTGGCGGGTAATTACTCGATTTTCGGGTAATTCTATGACCTGAGGGTGTTTTGGAGGGTAATGTAAAGATCGGGTATTTTTTGGTCAATTAGAAAAAAAAGATAATAAAAAGATTATTATTCTTAATGTCTCACTTACTTAATGCTTCACCCTATAAATACAATCCACGACTGGATGCTATTTCATATCACAGATTTCTATGTATGAATATAGGGTTGTGTTAAAAGTATTCTTTTTTAAAACAAGGGAGGAACAGCTAGGGACTCTCTTCGACCCATAAAATGACAAAACGCCGACAAGTGAGTTCGGGAGAGAGTAACTGGGTACTGAACTCTTGAGAAAAGAGGACACAAGATATTACAACAGAACCTTCCCTTTCATTTTGAAGCCGAAAAGGCCAGGGTTGGAATGGTAACATTTGTTTGGGGTACACGCTGCTTAATAAAACTCAGGATTTGAAAACTGGTTCCATTATATTTATGCACTGAGGTGGGTACACGCTGTGATTTAAAATATTAGGTGGGTACACGGCGTGTACCCTTGTGTACCCTCCATTCCACTACTGGAAAAGGGGGTTTCGAATGTTTGATATCAAAGCTAATCATCAATACTAAATACCAAGATATTTTTAAATAATGAAAAATCAGTCCAATAGATATAGCTGGGTGACTAGAGAAATCTTTTATGAAACTATTTTAATAAAGAAAAACAAGTTTTTGACAAGACTAAATATACGGTAATAACACAAAATGAAACTAAAGCGTAACAGTTTCGGAAGTATACTACCTTCTTCTTCATGCTCTACTATATAACATAGGCAATTATTTATACTTCCGAAACTGTTACGCGGCTAGTTTCGTTTTGTGTTATCAAAGTATAATCAGCCTTGTGTGCAAGCTGTGCTTTTCTTTGTTGAAAATATATCCAGAACTTTTCGGGGGGGGGGGGGAAATGTGTCCATCCCTGCGGAGGTGGCCCTTCCGGAGGTCACCCTCAACATAATTACCCATCACCCTCTAACCTGGAGGATGATGTGGAGTGGAGGTGGATGGTTATCTCCGTGCTGGTGGGTGATGTGGAGGGCCACATCAGAGCTGGATGGGAGGTTGAGTGTAGGTGGAGTGTGATGTGGAGTGGAGGTGGTAGTGACCTCTGTGCTGGAGGGTGATGTGGAGTGGAGGTGGATGGCTATCTCCATGCTGGTGGGTGGTGTGGAGTGAGTTGGATGGCCAGATCAGAGCTGGAGTGGAGGTGGAGGGACAGATCATAGCTCGAATGGAGGTGGAGGGCCACATCAGAGCTGGAGGGGAGGTGGAGTGGAGGTGACCTCCATGCTGGAGGGTGATGTGGAGTGGAGGTAGAGAGCAAACTCCATGCTGGAGGGTGATGTGTAGTGGAGGTGGAGAGGCAGATCAGAGCTGGAGGGGAGGTGGAGTGGAGGTCAGGCCAAAATGGGCACCTATGCTTAGAGCCGCAAATTAAACTTTCCATTGAGCGAAAGTTCAGGAAGAGTATTTTAATTACCTTAATATACTAAACAAGAAACTTTGCAAATGCAAGATGTAATTCGTTCATGTGAGAGGTGAGACGTTACTGATAACTTCAAATTAATAATCATTTGAATAAACAATCCTTGTTGCTTTGACCCTTTTTACGAAATTTCGAACGACTAGAAGCACGTAAACAGTTCGACATTTTTCAAAACACTGCAATAGTTATTGGTATGAGAAGGGAAGCTTTCCTATTCCTGTTCTGTTCCACTTCGAATATTATTTTCTTGATTATCTTTTTACTTCACCTTCTTGTGAAAGGTAATATTTATATGGACATAAAGAGGATAGTGTAACATAAAGGGGTCGTAATTTTTTTCCAAATTAGAAATTTTGCAGACTCCACACACTTTTCTGTTTCCTAAATAGGGTGTAAAATAAGTGATACCTTCTGTGGCAGCTGAGTTGAGTCTTCGTTCTAGACCATTGCTTTTATGAGGACTTGAGGAGCCACGCATCCGAACGGTTCATTTTTATTTAACGCGAACTTGCACTCATCTGTTTGTCAACAGCAACCTACGAGAACGTAGAGGTGAACGGCATCATATCGCAAGGTAAATAAACAAATGAGAAAAAAAAAGTAAAAAGCTCAATAGGTTGATTCAGCAACATATGTTATAAGTTACATAATTAATTACTCCAAGCCATCTAAATGTGTATCAGAAGGTTCTTCAACAAATCCTCGAACAATATTCCTGATTAATTTTCACGAAAATGTTACGTTAATAACACAAAGGTATTCTACGTTATATTTGACAAACAAACTTATATATCCTCACATATTATTGGATTCAGATTTATTAGCGTTCTTTAAGAACTTTCTTCAACAATATGAGTTAACCAGTTTTCTGGTATAGAATTTGTCAATAAAAAAATCCGTAAAAACTCCACATAGGCCCTATGTATTTATGTGTACGAAGTGAGAAGCTTGTACAGAATGCTCGACACCTTTCGAAGTTTCCACAGTCTTTTGATGAAAGAGAAACTATTGTTTTTTTTATTAAGCAGATAAAAGTACGAATTGAGGTTAGTGTACAAGGGCATATGCAGAATACTCTGTAGTGTTGTGCGTGTAGTTGTTGAAAGTTCACCGGTGGTTGAGTGTAATGCTTCAATGCTTATTCTCAGGACAGGGAATGTAAATGTAAATATATTTGGCTTTCGTTTCTCTATCTTGCTATAGTTTTTAATAAATTGTCCAGCATCTTATTTTGTATCAACATAGAGAACAAAATGGTAATACTTAAAAGTTTAGATAAGAATTTTTAAGTGTTGAAAATCATATTTAAACGCTATGTACATGAAACGCCCCCAACCTAATGTTCCCAAAAGTAGATCACACAGACAAATAGGGTCGCCAGGAGCCTAGAGTACCCACGCAACGCATTTAACCTAACCTCTAGCTCCAAACATTTTCTACACCCCAGACGAGCGGCGCAGAAATGCCTTCCAGATTTAAGAATATCTGGGAAAGAGGATTCCAGATCCTTGTGATCGTTGTAAAAAAATAATTTAAATCGAGGGAGGAAATACCGGTAAGGCGACACCTCCAATCTTTTAATTAGATCGTCAGTTCATACTCCGAAGTACCAGCTGGTTCAGATTAGCGACAGATTTAGAAAGAAAACGTAAATCTTTACTTGGGAAATAATCTCAAACGATGATACGCGTAACGACTCATATGTGACTCATACTATGTCTTTACTCACTTCGAAGTCTACAGGGTGGCAAAAGACCATGTCTTACCTTTACCTTAGTACGGCCCACACCTGTAGTCTGGAATCGCAATTCCTGAAATAAAGACGAACGAACACAAACGAATGACGGTCGCAACTCAATCCAAACGTAGTGTCATAACGCAAAATGCAAATAATATTTATTCACACAAATCACATGCTGGAGTCACTTCATATGTCAACGCAGAAATAACCAGAAATTCAATATATAGTTCCTTTCCCAAGTTATTACTTCTCAGCTGGCGAAAGAATCCTACCACTGGTCTACGGATTTATGAACCCATCTAATCTAATTAAAATCACATCACTCAATACGATAGGTTTACCGAAACACAGAAATAATGAGTATCAATTGCTGTCAACTTCACGTAACGATTAGTAGCTAATTTCCAATAAATATCAAGTCAAACATTAAATAACTCACTGCATAAATACTACTAAACACTGTAAGAGGATTATCAACTAATGCCGTAGATCGTACCTGGTTAACTGAGAGGTTTCTACACTACGTTCACTGAACATAAACTCAAGATTGTTCGAAGAAATATAAAAATTTCATAATTCCAATTTATTACTTTGAATTTACACATTGCACGTTTACGGATATGATAGTTTCATAAGAATCGGAACAGAATTACAGTTGAATTGTAAAAGCAAACAAATTTGAATCGCTGGTATACATTGAATTAAGCAGAACTGAAAGTTACGTAGTCACACATAAATGTCCATAATTTCTATAATAATTAATGAATTTTGTTGATACTTTCACAAATTATTCCCGAAATATTGCTATATAATTTAGAAAAGTTTTGTTACAGTATTACTTACACGAAAGAAGTTCTAGTCCAAAATACATGGTAAAGAAAGAATCACTTTAACGCTATTAATTGTGTGACGTCATTACAGATGATTACTACGTTATACAAAAGACGTTCTGAATAAATCTTGAAAATACAAAATATTGTTATAAAATACGACTTTTTCATCGGAGAATAGTGGCTGGAGTTGAAACCAAAATTATCGAACCATGTTGAATAATATTAAATTTACTAATAACATCAAAACGGTACGCAAAAAACAGTCGAACAGATATGTTGCTAACTTGATTAAGTAATGAAAATATGCGGTAGCTGTCAAACATGGCTAACCGGGAATTTCGAATAGATTTGGAAAACTGGATACGAGAAATTGGCATATGATTATTAAAATCCAACGAACCGATACTTGTAATGTAAGAATTCGGTTAATAGCGGCCCCATACTGAAATTTAGAACATATTGTACATATTGATAAATAATCTCAAAAGAAAAATAATTTAATACGGTGAAAATTTCGAAATAATGATGTTGAAAAGTCCTGATAGCACTTATATCGGTTCTAATTCTTCTTACTTCGAATAATATATTTTCCGGTATGGACGAAAACAGTCTAAATCGAGAAATGATACTAAATTTGGTGTTTATAATTACCAATCGTAGACAGGGCTTAGGAAGTACAGATGACGGAAAGCCCATGCATCTATTAGTCTCGTTTTAAAAATTGGAACTGAACTAACATGGCGTGGGAGAGCAGTTCTCCCTGCAAACGGAGAAGAAGGCTGATTCACACCAATCAGCATAAAACAAGTCACGTAGCATTGACTAGGGTCCAATCGAAGACAAGCGTTAGATCCAAGTCATTGCTGCGTGACTAACGAAAACCTGGATGGATAACGATTAAAAATCCAAAGCAAAATCCAAACGAAACACGCTCAAAGAGTCTAAAACCAACCAAAGAGAATGAGCTAAAGAGAACACACAGAAAACAAAACAAAACGGAGACTAAAAAAAATAAAAGGGGAGAAAAATATAAAAATGGAACAGCAACTAGGCTGTTACATTCCTCCCAGGGCCAGGAAAAAGAAATGAAATGAATGGAGAAGACCTTTCTCCATTCATTGAATTTCTTCTCAACAAAACTGGATATACCAACAAACACATCCCACATACGAGCCAGACTTAGCACCGCGAAACACCAAAGAAAAATCATAAAAGGCGATTAAATCATTTACTAATTAAGAATAAAGTATTTAATATATTAGAGAAAATTAATAATTAGTAATTGAGTATAATAAGAAAATAAGTATTAGTAATAATATTTTATTTAGATATGTACTTATATATTATTTAAAATTCACATATAATGATTAAGATTACATATTAATATTTAATTATACATCTCTCCACACAAAACCTATCACAATCAACCATGACTTAACGTGAAGTCATCGTCACGCTCAATTGCGATAAGGCAAATACTAAATACATGCGACCGCCATGCATTTATTAAGACTTCGATTCAATTGCTTCGAGGCAGTAATTCTTGCCTGCGTTGCTCGGAGCAATTAAGTCGTTTCCGGTTTCTGAGGTTGTTTCCCCACATCAACTCCAGTCATGAGATACGAGATTAGCCTGTTCCCCCAACCTATCATCATCGGATCGATTCACACGACAGGGGCTCGGTCTTCCCATACAATCAGACTGAGGGACGCCCGTGGCGTTCAAATCTACTCCATGAGAACAGCACGGCCGGTTTGAAACAGCACCAACTCTCATATGATCATTTACCTGCGAACAACCACACTTGACTTCTCTGATGGCCGCATTACCTCCAGGAACATTTAGAGTACGACAACTACACTCTACTCTGACATGGAGAATTATAGGCAATACTATTATTTGGCACATTATTACTAATCTGACTATTATTTTGATTATTATTATCACTCATAGGCATATTACTATAGTTTACAAAACGTTGATTATTCCCTCTGCGATATGAATCATTGTCAGAAAATCTACGACGTTTTACATAGTTATCATTACGATGATTTCCAAAATTATTATTTCTACCTGAATTATTACATCTGTTACCATTATTAAAATTTTGATTAAATCTCCTACCAGAAGAATTATTTTGAAAATTTGAAGATTTATTATTATTCTTAGATGAATAAAAATTAACCCGTTCAGTTTGAGTACTACTAGATTTGGTTACTTTAGTTGCTCTGATTTTGGGTTTAAATTTACGGTCATTATTAACTTTGTTTCCTTTAGATTCGGTTACAACAGATTCAGAATTAGAAAGAATGTCTATATTTAACTCAGTATTATTAGGACTGTCTAAATTCTTTAACATATCAATAAGATTATTTATGCTTTCGGGAGTGTGCAATCT
The DNA here is from genome assembly GCA_022664845.1 of Lepisma saccharinum. Lineage (NCBI taxonomy): Eukaryota > Metazoa > Arthropoda > Insecta > Zygentoma > Lepismatidae > Lepisma > Lepisma saccharinum. The sequence goes on along the minus strand of JAGDQP010013198.1, from coordinate 21,348 downwards.
TAATAATTTACCTATAGACTCAGGAAGAGCTTGAATTATTATTTCGATTATATCCTCCTCAACATATGGCGAAGCGTATAATTTATATTTATCTAGCAACTACCAAGCGAATTGTGCCATATTTTCATAAACACCTGCATGATATTTTACAGAGTAGAGCTGTTGCAAATAACGTTTTTTAAGCCTGGGGTTTTCGAAATGATCCAGAAAAGCTCGTACGAAATCTTCGTAAGTAACGAGTTTATCTTTCTCGTGCGTGTACCAGATCAAAGCTAATCCAGTCAGCGTACGACCAATAACCAACATTTTATCAGAAGACGTTAGCTTCATTAGGTCGCTATTCTGAGCAATTTCAGTTAAGAATTTCCTAGCGGATTCCCCGGGAGTTCCACGAAACGTAGGGCAGAAATTGATGTCATCAAGCCGTAACGGACTCGCAGAATGACTATCAACAACATTCCCGACCTGACGTAACTGAGGACATACGGTGTCCTCCTTTTGAGATGCTCTCAAGGGATCACAAGATTTATTGGGTTTAAAATGACAACGCACAGAAATCGGCGTAGGAGTCACCTTAGGAAATTCAAACCTGAGATCTCGATCAAATTCGGGTTGTTGAGAACACGGAATTTGTGAAGAAGCAACAGAAGGATGGCGATACTTAAAAGGTTCAGACTTAAAAGAAAAAGCATCATCGGTCACCTCCTCATGCCATGTTCGTTTTCCCAACATCCGACTTTGATCGACACGTCTCCTATTCTCAAACAAGTCCTCGCTACGGGACGAAATCCTAGGCATATTCGTTCCAGACGTAGTAGTCAGCGAGTACACTGGTTTACCTTGACTTGTCGTCACTACAGAGGTAGTAGTCATGGATGGTAATCCCAAACCAGTTACTGGAATAAAAGTAGAGAAAGTTTGAGCTTCACTACTCACTATCGGTTCTTTAAGACAAGTTTCCCTGTCTTCAGGTTCGGTTGCGCTAGTACGCAACTTTTCAACTTCGATACGCAATCTTTCCACTTGGGATTCAAGGGACTCGGTTTTAGACGAGACACTTGCGATCTCGCTACGGACTTCGTCGTACCTAGCATTCATGTCATTCACAACGCTATCTATTTTCTCAGACAACTTAAAACCTTGCACATCAATTTTACTTTCAAGAGTACGCATATCACATTTCATATCGGCACTCTGCGTAGTTATCTGACTTTCAAGAATACGCATGTCACTTTTCATATTAACACATATGTCATTTTTCATCTCGGTACTTTGAATAGTCATCTTACTCTCAAGGTTAGAACATTGAACAGTTATCTGACTTTCAAGATTAGTACAAATATCATTTTTTATCTCGGTACCAAGATTATTTATCATTTTAGTGAGCGCATCCAATAAAGTACCCTGATTACTGATACCGGTAGGTTCGGTCTCGTTAGATTCGGAATCAACGCGAACCCCGTCCTCAGTTTCATCCTCGACTGTCCCAGTATTACTTGACCTACATGCCTTGCAAATATATCGCGACTCTAACATAGGTTTCAAGTCAGCCGCTATTCGCTCACATCGTAGATGCTTTTGTTGCATACAAGCAGTACAATTTATTATCGCACCATTGCGATTACAACATACAGGATGATAATCCTGACCATCAGCACTCATGTTATCGTCACTTAAAGGATTACTCATTATATCAGTACACAATATCATATAACAAGGAACCACTATTAACGTCCTTCCCACAAAATACCGGAAGTTCGATTCCAATAATCAATGCCACGATCATCCAGTTTTCACAATACCTAACTTAACTAAAATTAACCTAATTCGACGTAAACCACTATCTCCACAAGTACGCAAAGAAAATCAATAACTAGTAATTCTCCAGTCACTTTAATATGTAGTTCATAACGAAACAACCTTTTCCTCTCAGTAACGTTTATCGGCTTTAATATGTGCAGTTTATCAAAAATCAAATTAGTTTCAAGCAATTGATACTTTTTTTCACAAAGAGCGTAGAAAAGCACTACGAAAACAGATATATCCAACACAACACAGTCTCACAAATGAAGTGCCACAGCTTCACAAATCCTGGCTGGGAATCGCCAAAAACTGAAACGCACAGTTTTTGGAAACCCTATTTGTCTGTGTGATCCTCTTTTGGGATCATTAGGTTGGGGACGTTTCAGTTTTTTGCGACTCCAGCCAGGGTTTCCAAAAACTGTGCATTTCATACACTCAGCCAATGATAAAATGAACGGTCTATTTCAAAAGCCCAAATTACAAAATTAAGTGTATTCCACTGTAAGGAACGTTTTAAGAATAAGCCATTCATCAACTGATAAATTCCTTTACAAACCAGACTCAATTTTCTTTGTCGTAATCTATTTATTTGCTATTTATTATAGTTTTTTTTATAAAACCCTGTTGTTGGTCTCTAAAAAAACTAAAACTAAGTTCTAATATAAATTATGTGGTAACGTCGCAAAACATGAGGATCCACTCTCTTGTTTTTGAAGATTGATTTACTTACTAGTTACACTAGTTTCTATAGCTACTAACTTCCCCGGTCTGACCCTAATATACCTAAAAGCAATAAACGAATTTTAAGGAAATCGACTAGCCACTACTGACAAACATTATCTGTGGTTAAATAAATTGAAGAAAGTTATTTTTTCACTATTATTGATCATAAAATAAAGTTAATACAGCGATATCAGCACGTTCGTAATCATTAGCGATGAAGTGTTGCTTATTCTCACTTGGGACGTTAAAAATTCCTTTCTTTTTAAACTTTTACCAAATTGTAGTATATAGTTTTCATATGTATAGAATATACGAAAATAGCGTTAAATGGAACATTAGATCATAGATATACGAAACACTGAAAATTAAACAAAAAGGCGCTTTATATAATCTTTACTTTGTTTACATTTGAACAAGAGTTTAGCTCGAATGTTCTTTTACCATCAAGATTAGTAGCCGAGGTTGTAGCCGTGTTCATTCTCCTTTCCTTTCTTGTTGTCCATAAAGTTGGCAAAGTTGTTGCGAACCCTACCCACAGAGACCAATTTTTAATTATGTTATACTTTTTCTACATAGCTTCGTCATCCATGTCGGTGTTACATAGACATATCGATATTAAATTTTCCTAAAATACGCATAAAGAAGAATATATATTTTCGAATATATTTTATCAAAATTTCGGCATTGGGCCATCGTGAGGACAATTGGGGAGCTGCTCAGCGGCCGGGAGAGGCCTCTTCTAGTAGTAGATTGAATATGACTGTGAATTATATATATATATATATATATAAGAAGCATACCCGTCGCTTACACAGTCTAGTTATACACAGAGGCTCTGAAGCAGCACAGTTACTTTGCAATTGGCACAACTCTATTCATACACACACACACACACACACACAAACAAAAAACACACTGCACAGTATTCGTAGTTGCGTTCTAAAAATAGTTCTCTACTTTGCCTTCCGAAGTGGGAGGAAAATATACATAATTAACTATAAAGTTGCAGAAGTAATGGTTTCAACATTTGAAAAATGTTATTTTTCAGGGATTTATCTTAAAATGTATTTCCCAGGACAAAATTTAGAATTTCTATGATACGAATATTTACGTGGTTTTAAACTACTTTGTTTCTCATTCTGTGCATGTGTTTAAAATGAATCTTCACAAGAAGGATATTCCAGGATTATTGCATTTTAATTCCTAATATTCCGGGAGTATTCCTAGTTAATTAGAACTATGCCGGAACTTTTCCCAAAATTAGAACCCACATAGCAAAATGACGTCCCAGGGATATCTGACGGATCTCCTGGCAGGATATCGGACGTCCGTAGGACGTCCTGTTTAAGTCCCGTTTACATCCATGGGACGTATAGTTATAATTAATCCTTTGTAGAACTATACGAAGGCGTATCCTTCGTATAGTTATAATTAATTAAATAATAATAGTAAGGTCGATTTAATTTATAGAAATTCCAGGTAGGTAATCCCGCACGGCTTTCCGGGGGACATCCAGGGGACCTCCATACGGGATGAACTGTTTGTATTGCCCACAGAGTTATCCCACGGACGTCCTTAGGACATCGCTATGGGAGCAGGACCATTCTAACGGTAATGGGATCTAAATGGGACGTCCCAGGGACGTACTGTGCTATGTGGGAATGCTTGGTAGCATGAACAAAAATACAGAGAATGTTTCTAATATATTCTCATAGAATAAAAATAAACTTGAGCATTAGAGAATGGTGCACGTTGCACTGCAAAATCTTATATTTTAACGCTACAAGGATAAAAAGTATAGGAGTAGCAGAAAGTTAAAATGTAATTGGAAAGTTAACAATAATCTTGAGATCTTCCGAAGGCGCACACTGACATATACAATTTATACTCCATGTATTGAAATTATCCAAGCATGAATAGTGAGAATATACCTTCCTTTGTATTGTGTAGAGACTATATTTATTGAGTACTCTCTGGGAGTATTTATTCAGTTATTTAACTTCTTTTTAAAGGCCAGACATGTGCTGTGGAGTCGAAAGTCCCTCGTACATTTAAAAGACAACATTCCTCGGCGCAAAAAAAAACAAAAAAAAACAGAAAGGTATTTCTGTAACGAGATTTAGTGTGTTTTTTTTGTTCATTTACCTTACATTTATGGGCCAGACAGCTATGCCTAAGCCGTGATATGTCTAAGGGACTGCAAGTGACAAGTTCAAGCTATGGGTGCCTATCTATGAGCTAAATTAAAAAACAAAAACAAAAAACTAGATGCTTTTTCCCGTAATACTTTTTTCCGTGACTATATCATCTTCTTGGACATTGAATGTAGGAGTCAGAACCAATATTAAAATATTCGCTATTTTGAAAATCCCGTGTTATGGTTATAATATTAGGAGGCGAAAACATTATACACTATACAATACACACACGACATTTCTATTCATTTTCAACCTCCTTTGGCAGTTACATGAAATGTTTACAGAACTGCTTTGTTCATAGATGTAAGTTTCTTTTGTATTAATTTCAACTATGTAAATCTTTAAATCAATCGTAATAGGATACAATTGTGGAGCTGCTATGAATAAAAGACAGTGGCGATCACGGTTGTGAGGTTCGACTCTCCTCTCCCAACATGTCTGGTCAGCGTTGGAGCAGTAGACCAACTCCTTCCTCCGGGAGAGACTTCATCCTCATCGATACAATATCTTAATATAATCATATTCAGAAAAAGGGGGAAAGCACAAGTAAGCGAAATGAGTGAGTAATCAAGCAAGCAACAAGAATAAGCTGATCTGTTGGATCGTTGGATAACAAAATTTGCTGTCGTGGTTATTTGCTTGATTAGCCATGTACACTTTCTACACTGAGAATCGTAGGTTCGCTTTCCATCTAAGCGAGCGTTTCTAAACCTTTTTCATCCTGCGACCTATAAAAGCATGACATTTCAAAATATGACCAATGGTCTGCTGTATTTGATAATAAATATCCTAAATACATTATTCAAAACTAATCAACAAATTACGTTATTTTAGTAGACCCTAATTATAAAAACAATAAGCAAAAGAAAATATCGTCTTCGAAATTTATTAATTTTAACCTACAAAACATAGTAAAATTTATTTTTTCACCTTCTCTTGCGACCGCTCTGGGAGTCGCGATCTCCACGTTGAGAAACTCTGACCTACGCCAATATAATTTTCTTTCAAAATCGTAAAATATGTTATTCATTTGATTAGATGCATTTGGGGGAGTAACATACACCAACCTCATTTGTAAAACTCCAACTTACCTTAGAAGGTAGGAGGCAGCTCGTATTTTGGAACTATTATTTTGGTACTCAGAAATTGTTTCTTTGTCCATGCAACGCGGCCTGATTTAAGTTTACTTAAAGAAATGCAGTTCTAAAATAGTATAATTTACCAAAAATCAAGAAACCAGTGATATTCCTTAGATGATTACAATATGGATTTAGATCGAGCAAGAACAAGAAAGCTCCGTTAATTTCTCCTGTCCACCTGGTATTTTCTGTCTGTTAGCTACCCTAAAACATTGGACCTCTTAATTTTAATTCCTCCATCTGTAATGGGGATAGCGCCTAAACGAAAACAGGTACAGAGAAACTGACCTCGAATTTGGATTCAGCGATCTCGATTTATCCAGCCGTTTCTAATTTGGTGTTTAAAATTGGCAGACCCTTTTCATTTGGTTAGTCTTCTGCATTTTAAGAATTCATGTAAGTGATTAAATTACAGTAAAGCATATGGAGAGTCACTGACCTGAAGTTTGACGTCAGCGAATATGAACTCGATTAAACTGCTCCTTTCTAAACATTTTGATATGACTTTTGATTAAATTATGAGACTAAACCTTGAAATGGTTAACCCTTATTAAAGGAATGGTAATCGTTGTCAGATTTCTTTGCATTTGACAGGAATTAAACTAATACGTCCATGCAATACGAACATAGATGACGGAGCTTTTCGAGAAAAGAAGAGCAAGCTTCGGGATTCGAACTCGAGTCGCCAACTTTATGGACGAAAAGAGGAAAAATTAACGAGACGAAGCGCACACGGCCACGAAGCCATCAGCTAGACAGGCTTCAAGCTCAACTCTTACTGAAATAAAAGCAAAGTAAAAGGTATATAAAACTGATTTTTGTTTCAGTTACAGTGTTTCGTGCATTTATGAGCTAATCTTCTATTGACTACTATTTTGTTAGGTTCTATACATATGAAAACCATTTTATATACAATTTGTTAAAAGTTTTAAAAGCAGTATTTAACATTCCAAGTGGGAATAAACGAAACTTCATCGATAGCAACATCGCTGTATTATAATTTATTTTGTGGCCAATAATAACAAAAGAATAAATCTAATTACTATTCTTCACATACTTTTCACTACATCACGACTATATAGCCTATACGAACATTATTTTCTTCACAAAGATTAGTACTCTAAGACTGCACTAATATACTGATTTAGTGATTTTATTAAAACCCGCGCAGTGGTCACTCATGTTGTTGCAAGGTTGCCACATAGCTCAATTTATGAACTTAAACTTTCCAAGAGCTGCTAAAGAGTGAGCTAAGATTATAATTGACTGAGTGTACAAGAAGCAGGCTGAATTTTGATGTTTCGTATTTGAAAACGTATTAAGCTAAGAAGAACAAAAATATTAAAGTATTGTACATAGGGTACAAAGGAGCTATTGTTTTAACGCGGAGTCTGGATCGAATCTCGTCCAGTATTTCCTTTGTATTATTCATGATAAGCTATGTCATCTCCAAAATAAATATTTTTATGATTGTCTTTGAAAGGTATTTTGTTAAATCAATTCTCTTTTATTTTGAAATCAGATTAATTTTGCTGAGCCAATATGCCATAGACGACACCGTGCATTTTAATTGCAAGCCAAATATTTGTTTTTGGTGATATTCAATACGGTACTTAATTACAAGGTATAAAACCAACAGGACTATGTTAAGCAATAAGGACTGTGAAAATGACTATACTATTTCAAGAGGACGAAGGACTACTATTACGGATATCACCCGATCAGTGTTTGGTATAGTCAACATGTGTATTTAATAAATTATTATGTTTGGGGAGGCACACACTACCAATACAGTTACTTTAATTTCATTATATAATATCTACATTATTTATAGAAACTCTTGGAACGAAAAATTCTAATTAAAATAAGGAAAATGATCCTTGTTATTGGTCGAATTCAGCTTAGTTTCGGAGCTACAGGGTATCGAAAACAAAGGAAAATTAATTTTATAGCTTGATATTTCCAATTCCATTAACAGTAGAACTGCGGGGGGCAAAGTACCCTCAAAGACTTCCAACCAGCTCTGTCAAAAAATGCATGTTCCAAAATTGTGCAATGGTTACGCAAGGGATTCCCCAAAGGAACTAGGCTATTCTCATAAATGCTCTGAAGTAAAGGTAGGCCAAAATATGTGTGGAATAACATAAATAAGTACAGAAAAAAATCTGTATATAAATTTTTAATAATGCTTGTTATACACGTATATACTTTAGAATTCTTTAATATGCGTCATTATTGCATCGAATTGTTATTGTGCATATATATGGTTGATAAATGGAACAAAGTTTCTACATGCTGATGTACTTAGAATGATGTTTGCGAGAGGTTATGGGCTGAAGTAAGGACAATAAATCTTTTGATGTTCGATAGGTATGTACGACGTTTGTATATTTGCAAAGATGAATCCCTATGAGAGAAGTAAGAATTTTTAAAATCTTTTGATGAAATAGATGCTAAAGGACGTTTCAAAGGAACTGATATGCATTTGATAGAAGGATGGCACACGAAAGATCATTTAAAGATGTTGCGGAAAGTTAAGAAGCAAATTTGAGGATAAGAAGAGGTTTGTCACACCTACTTCACAACGCAGTACACAATTTTTGGTTGTTCTAATTATGGATCTTAATGAAGGCAGTTGAAAAGCTCTTGCGCCGAATCCTAAGCTCCTTGCCTACGCCATCAGATTGACCGTTGCTCCACGACTGTAGCCCAATCAATGGATTGGGGTACGCCAATCATAGGCAAAAGTTCTCTTCGGGTATTTAGAGAAATTTTGCATTGTGTTGCAAGTGGTTGGCCTTTCCTTCGAGTGATTGATTTCGTCTTCTGAAAAGTTGACAAATTTATGGAAATTGTTTCACTAAGAGAAATTGCTTATGTAAGATAGCTATTGGTGTGAAATATAGCAACCAAAGTACGGATACAGCAAGTGATCTTTCATCCGTATGTGTTCTCAAGATAGGGCTGCCCCTTTTTGATGGATGAATTACTGGACACTCGTCAAAAAATACGGGATAATAGAAAAAAAAAACGGGACAAATCTGAAATAAATTAAAATAAAAGTAGCTTGCTGGGCCCTGTACTACTATAATAATATACGCACAATTTAAAACTTCCAAAAATTTTTTTTTACTTTTTAGTACGAATTGATTAAGAAAACAATGTCTTTAAAAAGTTTATTATTATTATT